>JAHBCN010026334.1:0-10763 GCA_019359885.1 Listronotus oregonensis | reverse complement strand
AAATTTTTTTATGAATAAAAGGAATGTTAAATGCTACCACTTAACAAAAATAATAAAAAACAGTAAAACTTGTTTAGAATCTATAATTATAAAGAAATCTTATCATAAATCACAAAATAAGTCAGCCCAAAAACTAAAAAATCTCACACAAGCAGCTAGTACGGAACTGGCCGTTTTTTAGATTTGGATGCCCATATTTCCGAAAGTGTTAAAGATAGACGTATAAAATTTTTTTTTAAAGCTCAATGTAATGGTGATGGTCCATTCAAAAAACACTATTTTTCTATCAAACTCGAAAACACGATCCTCAATTTTTTACATTTTTTAAACCCTTTATAACCCTGTATAACATTTTTGTGAAACAGGCTGTGACCAAGTTACCAAGAAACTGTTTGATAAGCATCGCCCTGCTACTGTTTCCACAAGTATACTGGTTCTTCCTGATGTTGAAAGGGGCTACCAAAGTCCTATTCATCAACGAGAAACCCCAAAAGTTGGCCAACAACAACAATTTAAAAAAGAAGACTCGATAAACTAGAAACCAAAACAGAATTAATCGGAAACAAGCTGGTAAAAAGGCCCGAATGATCTGACCTAAGAATAACAAATGAGCTTAACGAATCTGAAATTATTCAAAAGTCTATTTTTTATTTATAGAGTTTAGAGGTGGCTGTGAATTATTATTTATTTCCTTGTAATTAATGTGAAGGTGTAACTTTGCTTGTGCTCATATACGTAGAGTGGATGCAGCTTGATTTGAATTCTACGATTAAAAAATGGGCTTTAAGCAGAGGTTTGATTACAAAGAAGATATATTACATCTTATTATGTTTACATCTAATTGCTAAAATGATGCTTAATAATATATATTCGATTATTGTGTGTTTTTTAAACTCTGCGGGCCACTGTGTTTGTAGCATATGGAAACAGTATTATGTATCAAGGGGATTAAAAAAGTTCTTTTAATCCCGAAAGCGACGATATTAATTGCAGAAAGGATTAAGTTACTAGTCCTTTGATATATGTGCCATTTTTTACACTAAAAAATTTGTGAAGAATTATATTTAAAATAAATATGTTGGTTTTACCTAATTTCCAAAATGAATGTTAATATTCTACTTATCCTAAATACATTATTACACTAGAGTCCCGCTAATCCGAAAATCCGCCTAATTCGAACAGGGCCAGAACAAAAAGAAATTATAAAATTTTAGAACTAGGAAAAGTAAAAAAAACAAGTTTTTTCAAGTAACGTCGTACGTTTATTAATAAAATAAATTTTACACATCAGACGCTAAATATGCCTCAAAAACACAATAATATGGCATAATGTGACAAAATTCCACCTAATCCGAATTTTCACCAATCCGAACAGGATTCGGGTAAATAAGATTCTAAATTCAAAATTTTAAAATTTTAATCAGGACGTCACATACGGGGGAGGGTAAGTGTTAAAATATCCCTATTTTCTTTTACACTTTAGGTTATTGTGATTTTGTTTGGAAATTATAAAATTCTGGAGTTTTTTACGTAAAAAAGGTACTCTTAGTTTAATTCGATAGAGCGTACCATTTACGAGAAAATCGACTTTGAAAACTTACTGATTTGCAAATGTTTATTGATGAAAATTAATCTGTTTTTACCCTTACCCTCTCCCGCATGTGGCGCCCCTAAATAAATTTTTAAATTTGGAATCTTATTTACCTTCAAATGTTCATACCGTACAACAATGTTCAAAATTTAATTTTAAAAGGGTTTAAAGTTATAGAGAAAAAATCTTCTTTAGGGTGTCCTATACAAAGGGGCGTCGCTTCCTTAAGGTATGTTTCCTTCCACGGCGGCTAACGCACTACGTTAGCCGCAAAGCACTTACCATGTTTTTAAATGTGCCTGGTTTGTTCCGAGCGGGTCATGCGTCCGCTGTCAACGACTGCGATTGATGCGACTGGACTGCTGAAGAAGCAGGTAGCCGCAGTCGTGTGTGCGACTGATATTTTGTTTGTGTTGTTTTGTGTGGAATGTCCGGTGTTTTTTTTAAATGTTGAAAATTAAAACTTTATTTTTTAAATGAAAGTTTAAATGAGGGTTGTTACGCTACATTAATAAATCGACATCGGCAAGGAAAAAAATTTGAAAAATTTTAGACGAAACACAGTTTACTTTTATTCTTGACTTAATAAATAACACTATCTTGTAGAACAGAAAAAGTAGCAATGAAAATGTAAAAGTTATTTTGTTACATCCGTTCAAATAAAGTCATAAAAAAAATAAAAACGAAATCGCGAATAATCGTTGTTTTCCAAAAAATATGTATTCGAAATTTTTAAAGTTCTAGGAAATTTTGATTAGAATCAAATTGCGCAACTTTGCCTTCATTTAACCGACCGTATCTCTTCAATTTTCGAGATCCTAATAATAAGACTCGAATTTGGGAACCCTGTACAGATTTACCTTAATAAATGGCTAATTTTTCCCTGGGTTATTGGATATTCAACTCTGTTGTATGGACGTCTTTTTATAAGTCAAGAATAAAAGTAAACTGTGCTTTATTCAGTCTAAAATATTTTCTAAATTTTACTTCATCCTGTTGTCGATGTCGATTTAATAATGTAACGTAACAACCCTCATCGCGTCTTTGCTGAAATATTGGATATATAGGGGCATTGCTATGTTTCAGGTTGACCAATTGTAATAGTATTTCGTTGTCCTCTTTTTCTTCCAACAATAAATATATTGCTAGATTATCCATCACGACTCTTACCAAAGATTATTCCCTTTCCGCTAATAATTTTGCTATCGCGAGTTTGAGCCCACCTGAGAAACCACCTGATTAAACGGCGGCCGCATGCGTTAGTCGCATTGCGTTAGTCGTATGCGACGGCCGCGTGGAAGGAACCACACCTTTAGGAAGCATTTTCGGACCCATATTAATAGGAACTTTTTGTCTTATTTTTATGGAAGAATTACGTTCCCAAAAGGATGCCGCTTACTTTTGAATCACCCTGTATATTTTGAAAGCTGAAGTAGCACCATAGCAACTTATGAAGGATTAAAAATAGCTTTTTCTACTACATTCTTAGAAAATACCGTTTTACCTCCCTAGGGAGGTAAAATTTT
The DNA here is from genome assembly GCA_019359885.1 of Listronotus oregonensis. Classification (NCBI taxonomy): domain Eukaryota; kingdom Metazoa; phylum Arthropoda; class Insecta; order Coleoptera; family Curculionidae; genus Listronotus; species Listronotus oregonensis. The sequence goes on along the minus strand of JAHBCN010026334.1, from coordinate 7,646 downwards.
TACCTTTCTGTTTCAACCGAAAATGCCAATTAATGTATGTCTTGTCAATGTCTTAAGTGATTTCAAATCTTACGTTATACTTTGACAAGTTTTTAATACAAAGGTTTATTCAAACAATCAAAATCAGAATTTAATAATAGAACACAAAATTCAAATATAATGAAAATAGTTAAAAAAATTATATACATTCCTCTAGAGAAATGTGCATTTCTTTTCTTGGATTTTAATGCCCTCCACTTTGCGTCGTTACGTAAATAACTATTAACGCCTCTATACCTTGGCCGTTATTTTAAAAAGTGTCGTAATAAGCCCGTCTTACAATGTATTTAATGTACCGGGTGTTCCACTAAGAGAGGTAGTCGGCTATATCTCAGAAACTACTAATAGTATAACTTTCGGGAAAAAATTTTTTAGATAAAAGGACCAAGAGAAATTGCTGGAAATTATTTTCAAGTCTGTGGATGGCGCTAGGGGGCGTAAGGGTAACGTCAAAACATAAAAATATACATTTCTTAAAAATATCAAATAAAGTGTTTCAATAAGTGGTCTATTTTATCTTTAATGTTTCTAAACAAAGTAGTTCAGGTTTTTTCAGTTCTAAAATGAAGTATGAGGTTAAATTTAATTTATAAAGTGCTATTTCGGTTTGTTTAACCGAATTTAGTAAACTTAGTCTTGTTTAGAAGAGCATTTTAAGCATTATTTTCAGGTCAAAACATTGCTAACTCATCTCACAAACGCCGCTAGAGGGCTCAAGTAAAACTAACTTATTTTACGAAATTTTTTGAAAAATTTAAATACAATGATATATACCTTTCATATTTTAAGAAAAAAAACCACAAAAAGGGAAACCGCAATTTAATATTCATTTCAAACCGAATATATTGCAAAATATATACGAATAGAGACGTAACATTTAACCACAGCAATGTTTTCTACAGGCCGATTTTTTAGGTAAAAATTAAATTATAAATTTTTAAAATCTAATGACATACTACATAATTTTACTTATTTCAACCATTTAAGATATTAGACAACATTAGATAATTCCAACCTATACTGTAATAATCCATAGAGCGTGTCCTTATAAGTAACTTTATAAGGACCACCCTCGAGGATTATTACAGTTATAGGTTGGTAATTATCTAATGTTGTTTAATATCGTTATATGGGTTCAAATTAGTAATAATCATGTCGTATGTCATTAGATTTTGTAAAAATTTATAAGTTAATTTTACCTAAAGAATCGGCCAGTAAAAACATTGTGTCGATAAATGCATTACGTCTCTATGTCGTATTTATATTTTTGCTAATATATTCGGTTTAAAAAGAGATATTAAATTGCGGTTTTCGCCGTTTTGTTGGGATTCTTTTTCTCCTTATAAATATGTAAAAAGGTATATATCATTGTATTTAAATTTTTTTAAAATTTCGTAAAATAAGTTAGTTTTTACCTTGACGCCATCTAGCGGCGTTTGTGAGATAAGTGTGGCAATAGTTTATACACCTGAAAATAATGCTTAAAATGCTCTTCTAAACGAGACCAAGTTCTCTAAATTCGGTTAAAGCAAACCGGAGTTATTAGCACTTTTCTAAATTAAATTTAACCTTCCCCCACCACTTTATTTTAGAACTGACAAAATTACACTGAAGCTCTTTGTATAGAAAACATTAAAGATTAAAATAGTATCATTTATTGATACACTTTATTTGATATTTTATTTTTTTTTTTTTTTTGAGAAATGTATATTTTTATGTTTTGTTACCCTTACGCCCCTAGCGGCCATCCCACAGACTTAAAAATTATTTTCAGCAATTTCTCTTGGTCGCTTTTATCAAAAAATTTTTTTCCCGAAAGTTATACTATTAATAGTTTCTGAGATATAGCCGATTACCTCTCTTAGTGGAACACCCGGTACATGTACCGGGCAATGGCGCCGATAATATTTTTTCCTGGGAGGGGTAATTTTAGTATCGGAAAAAACAACTCTGAACACAAACCTGACAAAATATGTTACATAAACTGTTATTTGCTGGAAAATAATCCTGTTGTTATTGAGTCAAAATCATGGTCAAAGTATTTATTGATGCTAATACGTACATTTATAATAATTGCACACATTTTTCATAAACTTAAACAGAAAAAATTGTTTGTAGCACGTATCCATATTTGGTTCTTAGCACTCATTTGCTATTCCGAACTCAGCTGACGCCTCATGCGGAAACAACATATTCGTCCTGAAAACCTCATCATTTTTAGCCACTTGATACAAAAATTTATAATAATAATAAATCATTTTTCTTCAATATATCTCTCGCCTGTTAAGTTTTTAGTTTTTAGTATCCAAAGTATAGATGCAAGATAAAAATATAGTAACAATTAAATATAATTTACCATAACAAGATCTGTATTTGCGAAGTTATTAATAATTGAAAAATAACACAGTGCACTAACTAATTTAAACTTTAATTACATGCCAAACATGTATTCAGATATAAAGAAACTTATTGTAGAATTGTAGAAAAATTGTACCAATATCTTTTTGTTACATTATGAACAAAACAAAGAAGAACTTAATCCTAAATTACTATTTTTAAATTGACAAATTTTTGTTCAACATAACTTTAAAAAAAAAACGCTTTATTGAAATCAAGTATTAAACACCAACTATAATATAAAATCCAAATGTCTTTTTTTCATTTTTGCAAATCTGTCCACAATGGAATTTGTATTTATTTTTATGTCTCTATTCAAATGTAAAAGCGCTAGACCAACTAATCGTTCTTGACTCATAGATGCCCTTAACCACGTTTTCAATCTTTTTAGTGCAGAAAAACTTTACTCCGAGGATGCAACGCTCACTGGCAAGAGTTAAAATTGCAGAATCTGGGATATTTGTTTCGTTTTCCCATTTTTTAAACCATAACTAACTCAGTTTTAAAGCATTAAAATTATGTAGTTACTTTCATTTTTGAATTTGTACATGTAAAAATATTTTAGGTTACAAATTTGCACTATACTTTAATATATGTGTGTTGTGAGTTTAATTGTCATTTCGGTGATCGACTTCGGGAGAATATATTTGCCGACGACGTGGAAGGTAGGGTTTTGGGAGGGGTAGTTACCCCCATTACCCCCCCCCCCTTATCGACGCCCTTGGTACCGGGTGTTCAAATAAGAAAGGACGCCGGCTGTATATCAGAAAATGTTTATCGCACAGCGTTGGGGAAAAATATTTTTAGTAAAAGTGGTCAAGAGAAATAGCTGCAAACTATTTTCAAGTTTCTGAAATGGCCGCAAGGGGGCGTAACTGCAATCTTGAATCTAAAAAAGTGATGTTTCTGTGAATTTTGCTATATTAACCTAACAAAAAATACCTGATTTTTAAAGTCGAGGATAATTTAAACCTTTTTTGTTTGACAATTTTTGCTGTATCTCTAAAAATAAATTTTAGTAAAAAACACTCTGTATCTTCAAAACGACTAAGCCGATTTTAACAAGCTTAGGCTAGTTCACAAGAGCTTTTTTTGGGCTATAGTTGAAGTTTTGTTAGTTAAACATGTCGCCGCTAGAGGGTTTTTTCGATATTCCTACAGAAATGGTTAATTTTCTCAAAAAATTAAATGTATTGGTATATTTTTTTTCCTGAAAATAGCAAAATAATGCCTAAACAAGCTCGCGAAAAGCCGATTCATTATCTTGTCCTTACCTAAAATTTAAAAATTTAAAGTCAATATCCAAAAAACTATAAATTTACAAGAATTTTATAGGATATTAATTATGTATTTCTAAGAAGCTTTAATTTAGGGTTATATAATCTTTTCGTCTAAATGCAATACTTTACGAGTTATTAAAAAAACGAATTCCAGGGATATTAAACAAATCCTAAAATTTGTTTATTGATTATAATTCGTAAAGTATTGCATTTAGGTGAAAAGATTATATAACCTAAAAAGAAAGGGTTTCCCTAAAAATACATAATTTATGTCAAAAAAATTTGTAGCTTTTATAATTTTTGAGATATTGACGTATAAAATTTTCTTTGGCCTAAATTTTAGATAAGGAACAAGATATCGAGATATGGTTTTCGCGAGCTTGTTTAAGCATCATTTAGCTACTTTTTTACGAAAAAAAATCATACCAATGCAGTCAGAATTGTTTCACACGCTATGTTTTATATTATCTGCCTAAATGCCAGTAGACCCTAAAATTAAAATAGTAAATTACAATTTAAATGATATTTTCAGGTTTTTTTTTTATGTAGTAGAGTAATGATACTTAACTCTAAGAGTGATGTGTCTGTTATATCCCTTTAACTTAATATAGATATTCTGGTCATAGGAATGTAACAAATTATCCCTGTATAACATGACTCTACGTTATTTTCTGTTTTAGAGGTTACAATCTCTAAAGAATGGTTACGCTCTTTAATTGACGCATCATTTTCAAAATGACAATCCTTGCGCATTCGCCATAATCGAGGCTCTTGATTAAGATTACTTTTGATGTTGTTTTCACACGAAAAAATAAGAAAACAAATTTAAAAAAAAAATAAAAATGGCTTTTGTAGCAAACTAAAAAGTAGTAACTAGTTTTTAATAATTTACTTATAGTAAAAAAGCGTGGGGTGCTTGATATTAAATGTTGTGAATTGCACCCCACGTTTTGTTACTATAAATGAAATATTGCTATAAAAGCGTTTTTTTAGTTTTTTTAAATTATAATTTATTTATTTTACATTTTATTGCCGTTTAGCCTTACTATCTTACTATAAAAATTTTACAAACAGAAACTTCTTTGTAATAAAACCTGTGCTGTGCTTAGGCTTAGTATCCTAAGAATAAGATGACTTTATCGATGTAGTTTGATCATCTCAATGTCTGTGTAGCTACTTAATGTGTGCAGAATATGTAATTAAAGACATTCAAACACAGTCTTATATTACAGTCAAGTAAAAGTTCCACATATTGTTTTAATTTTAGAAAAGAGCTCAACACAAGTCGAGAGGTAATCAGATATCTTTTTTATATTGTAAACAACTTGAGCTTATTACAGATTAGTTTTGTACTTTAAGACCGCGCCTATCTAATATAAACTAACTCTAAAAACGTTGGCCATAACTTGAGAATAGCCACACAAGAGGTTGCGATATCATAAGGAAGTTATGTGCAGTAAACTATTAGTCCGAGAGCTGCGGAACAATATTGAGTAGGTTCTTAAGGCTCTATAAAAATTTGTGTAATTGTCTATGAAGGACACCTAAACATAAAAGTCAAGGTCTGGCCGAAGAGTAGCGATCCCCTATCAAACCTTATTTTTTTTTTAATTCAAGGGTTGGTTTTGAGTCTGTATATCTGTATCTGTTACTCTTGTAAAGCTTCTAAATCGTTTTGGAGGTGATATTTTAATTTAAGAAGATACAGAAGTAATCTACATAAAAAAAATGAAGCTGTAATATGTCTTCCCCAAGGAAGTTTAAAGGTGTATGGAAGCCCAATACTGTAGAACAAAATTGTCCAGCCGTGCAGGGCAGCGGGAATCGGGGGGTCGGCAATGCGGAGTTTGCGCAATGAGTAGTGGATCAGGGCCAGACTTCCATAATTCTTTGTTACTATCTATAAAGTTAACATCACCATATGTCAAATTTAAACATTCACTGTTTTTTTTTTTGCACAAAATTGTTGGTTATTCAACGATATCACTGTAGAATATTTAAAATTATTTGTAATATTGGATTTTATATCATCTGATATAATATGGAAAGAATACTTTACAGCCCTCTATTTAAATGGTTGATATTTTCGGGAGTTTTGTATTTTTACCAAAAATCTTTGTAAATAAATAAAACACGATTTTTTAAAATAAATTTTAAACTAAATTGTTAAATGAAATAAAAGTACCTAAATGTAAACCTTATTTCTTTTTTATAATCCACAGAAACACACAAACATTGTGGTAATCATCTAAAAGATAGTTAAGATTGCCTTACTTTCCCACTGCTATTTCCTATGAATATTTTATTTTCTATTATTCATAATTGATATAGGTGTATTATTATTTATTCGTCTCATAAGAAACACCTAATTTAAATATAAGAAATACTTACCTAAAGTAAAAAATGCCGGGTATGTTACCCTTGGATTTGCAAGACAAAACCATACAACCTCCAGTCATTTTGTTACGATATTAAGTAACAAACAATAAACACAAAATTATAGTCACAATTAAATAAACACTAATCACTAAAATAAAAATGTTTTTATCAATCCAAAAAACTCCTGCAACCACAAAATATAATCACACAAGGCAAAACAACCGAAACTAATACGGCGCAAAGGGCACAAATCACAACGAAAACGGCGATTGATGAGACGACGACGCCAACGGTTGGTGGATGGTACAGCGCGGATATCAACGCGCGCGCCCGATGCATTAAAAAAGGTATTCCGGCTCTCAAAGTATAATGTGTTGCCTAACTGCACATTGATTTATCAGTGTGTAAGTGGGCAACACATTAAATTATTTCATGGAATTTTGTTATTGCGCAGAATCGGCAAGGCCAAGTCTGACAGTTATTTTTATACTGGGCTGGACATTTTTTGATCGAATGGGCCATAGCATTGGGCTTCCATACACGTTTAAAACTTCCTTGGTCTTCCCCGATTTTTTTTAAGGAGATGGGTAAAGATCGGCCTTTTTTCGCCCATCATATTTGTGAAAATTTAAGGCTTTAATTTAGGCCGTTTTATTATTTTTATAATAAGTACAAGTATCTTTATTTACATCTACAATGAATTGGTAAAAAAATCAGAATGGCAAGTACCAAAAAAACCTGCGGTTTTTATTGAATTCTATCCATTTTGCACGTTTTTTAATTTTTTATTTAAAAAAAAAATCATGATGCGCTTAATCCACCAAAATAAATGAACGCTAGGTTATAAGCTTATTAAGTGCAAAAGGCCAAAAATTCCATAAAAATGGCAAGTTTGAAGGTTTTTTTTGGTACTTGCCATTCTGATTTTTTTTACCAACTCATTGTACATGTATATAAAGGTACTTGGACTTATTATAAATATAATAAAATGGCCTAAATTAAAACATTTAATTTTCACGGCGAAAAAAGACCGATCTTTAGCTACATCCTGTCTCAATCATTATGGTTAATTGCACTGTTATTCCTTCTTTAACTTATTTATTAATATACATAACAAACCCAATTAAATAGTGTCTTAGTTTGACCATTATTTTTCTAAAAACTGTTTTCTAAACTAAAAGCAATATCTGGGAACTTTGCTGGATTACGGCTATTTTTAAAAATCAACATAATTGATAATGTATCATCTGTAACTACTTAAAATGAGAGGTATTAAAATATATATACCATTATGTTTGTCTTTATATTTTACTAAAAGAATATCTAGCAAGTTAAAAGCGATAATAAGTTGATCCAGCTTATTACGTAAAATCTAATTCTACAACATATTATCTTTCTTTTTTAAATCTGTTCAGTTTAAAGAATTTTAGTAAAGTATACTTTTTTCTACATATTTTTTTGGTTTGTTGACTTAAAAAACATTAAAAATAATGTTACACAAAATTAGAACGTGGAAGTGAGACAGTCGTAAATAAACGAAGATGTATACAA
>JAHBCN010026333.1:0-5000 GCA_019359885.1 Listronotus oregonensis | reverse complement strand
TACTTCGTCAATTGATGACTTAAACAAAATATATATTACACTGGTTAAAAAAACCATGGTTACTGGTTTTTGAACCAGTGAAACACATTGGTTTGTTTAGATGTTGTTCTTAATCAAAAATAAACATATTATCCATTGTCAGCTCCTTAAATTCCTCTAGTTCTTCTGAATGTTACAGCTATGGAAAGCCACAAATTTTTGTACTGGTTCACAACATGAGTTGTAGTTAATAATAATAAAAAATGGCGAATACGACTGAACATGACTCTTGTGGCTTACCTAAGAATTAACTTTTTGTTGCATCTATGTAACACAATCATAATTGAAAAAAATCACTATAATTATTTATTTCGGATTAAAAAAATCTGAACAAAAAATGTATTGCATTAATCTAAAAAGTCAGTAAGTATGATTACAACATAAAACATATTCCCTTGAGCATACACCTACTAGAGGCACTCTTGCCGCTTGGAAAACGATCATTTGTGCAAGAAAGAAAAATAAGCAGTATAACCTTTTTCTCCCTCCAACGTGATCATTGGTCGGTGAAAAGAATATATATACCCCGCTCTGCGTGCTGATTTGTCGGTCTCTCTGCGTCGATCTATCGGCACTATGGTTGGAGCCACGGATGATTCTTTTTTCTCTTTCGCAATGCCAAACGGCAAGGCTGCCTCTAGTAAATAAATACTCGTTTTGTATAAATACATTTAAGATGTTTAGAATATCCTTTTATCGCTATCGAAAACATAAGTGTAAGCAGGAAAAGAGTTAACGTTATTTGTATAAAAAAATTTTTACCCTTTTGTTTATAAGTCTGTTCCAATCTCGCAAAAAACCGTTTATTGCATCCCTTTACTGATCCCCCAGCAAAGTAAAACCCTTTAAATATATAGAAAGCGTTCAAACTCCGTCGTTTTTGAACTGACATAAAACTTGTAAAGTCGACAGTCACGCGTTTAATAAATTCTAACAGTTTCCAAACCATTTTAAGGCGGTACAAAAACTGGGTCTTGAAATTAACCCTATCTTTTATTAGCCCCTATTTTTCTATTTATATTTTGCAATATTAATTTTGTTAACTCATGGTTTATATTACTACCTAACATAATTTATATATGTATAGAAACGCAAAATAAAAGAATTTAGTATCTAAATATATAAAAAATATATTAAGTATATAAATATAAATTAATTAATGACATACAAATTTCTAAGTCCGGAACTGGTCCTGCTTTTTAAATACGCATGCCTAATGACACTATTGTTTGTTTAGTGCGCGAGGTCGTAAACTTGCCATAAATGCGATTAGTCATTATATATCTAAAGTTAGGTTATCTATGGGAGACACACACCTGTGGGTCTCAAAATTTTGGATAATTCTAAAAATCGTTTTCAGACATGGTATAGGTCTGTTTTCAAATGCTTCGGGAAAAGATTCATGAATTTGTCGAAATGATTTTCCTTGAAAATACCATTATACAATTTGAACCTTTTCACGAAGTTCGTAAACGTCCATTATTATTTATTTTTAGTGAAGAAACGAGTTTCCAAGAGAACTTACCACGGATTTGCAATGGCTGCGGCTGCAAAAAAGCAAATAACATTTAAATTCAAAATTAAATCTTTCAAAATTTTCCACATTTATCGCATCGTTTTTGCGAGTTTTGTTTCGCTAGCTCGAGTCAGGCGAATGTAAGTCAATTCGCCTAAGTTTTTCCTATGTTTCTACTACAGTGGACCTGTCTGTACATTCTTTGAATAGGTCCCTTGCAAAACAACGTTTAGGTATTTAAATGCCGCGTGACGTCGCAAGGTAAAATACAAAGCTGAATTTCGCCATGCCGGCCCGGGCGGCGTTGCCACGTTTCGATTTATTTAGGAAATCTACAGGATTTTTAAAATTAAAATCGTAATTGCACATTTTTTGAGAGTTTTTTTTTAATAAAAGAATTTACATAAAAAAAATTACTATTTTTGTATTTTCCCGCTTTATAATAACATTGATTTTATTTTGTATGTAAAGCATTTTTTCTTTTTTGTTCCGATTCATAGACATTAAAAAAAATAATTTGATTAAATATACAGGTTGTCTCAAAACCCATGGGAGATTCCTTAGCAATAAAATGAGATAAAAATGTTATATAAACGTATCCAAAACGGTCCGATTTTTAAGATACAGGGCGTGAAAAAAAATCCAAATTTTTTTTTTCAATTGGGGTTTTCGATTTAATTTGAACTTGCTAGAGTGGGGACAATGACTAAGTAAACTTTCTGATGATAGACTTTCGACACTATTGAGGACCAGTGGCGTAACTTCGGGCACTTTTATTTATTTATTTACCATTATTTCGTTATAACTTTTTTATTAGCTTGACCTGTAAGTATGTAACGGAATCTTTCGACGAAATTTTCACCTGTTTCAAGAAGTCTTAATAATTTGAAATGGGCATATAGGCTAATGAATTAATGAACTAAAAAGAAAGATTAAAAGTCCTGTTAGGTATGAATACTAAGCTACTAAGCTTGGTTGGTTTAAAATTACGAGGCCTCCAAGTAAATGGATTATCCCGGGTTCAACCAATCCGATTACACGTGTTTCACCCTTGTTGGGGATGGTCACACCGAATGTAGGTCGTAGACACCCTTGGCTGCAAAGCATCCAGCTTAAGAACAATCGTAATTCAGTAAGAAGCAACTACTAGCGCCATCTCGTCAAGTAATTTTAACCCAACCAATTTTAGTATCGACAGGTTAAGATGTTATTGTGCGTCATGTAGGTGTATTACGCAAAAACATTCAGAAGTTGCTTTATACAACACACGTAATGAAAAATGGCTTCTCATTAATTCACGGATATGTGAATTTCGCATGAGCTCTTTTGCCAATTCCAAGTAGGTGACGTGCAGCACGACTGAAAACGTGATTAAAAATGGGAAAATGCGGTATTTTCACCCAAACTGCAATATAATAAATAAAATTAAGCTTCTTGAGCCTTGTTATACTTTATTTCTCCATTTTTAATCACGTTTTCAGTCGTGCCCCCGTCACCACGGAAAATTCAAAAGCTCATTCGAAATTAAATCCCCTGAATTAATGAGAAGCTTTTCATTCGTGTGTGTAAAGCAACTTCTAATTTTTTTTCCCTCCCCATGACCACAATAACATCTTCCTGTCGATACTAAAATTGGATGGTTTAAAATTATTGACGAGATGGCGCTAGTTGCTTCTTACGTTCAGCTGTATTGAATTACGATTGTTTTTAAGCGGATGTTTTTTCCAAAAGGGGCTACGACCACGGGTGTGACCACCCCAAAAGGGAAAATGAAATCCCGGGATTTTGGTTGAAAAGGATACCTTTACTTAAAAATTTTTAAACCCCCAAGAAAGTATTTTTCAACGGACTTTAACCTTCTCTTTAGTTCATTGGGAAGCCTATATCCCCAAAAAAAACTCTACCTATTGGTTATTATATATACTAATATAATATATATATATATATATATATATATATATATATATATATATATATATATATATATATATATATATATATATATATATATATATATATAGGGGGGATTTTCTTATGTCCTTTTAAAAAATTCTAAAACCCAAAAAAAAAATTTTGTTAAATTTGGCACAAAAAAAAAATTTTAAAAAAATTTTACGCGTTGCCAGATTAAACCAAAAACGGCAACATTGTTTTTAAAGGAACTCCCTGTTTTTTTTACAATTGGTTTCTACGCAAAATTTAAGTAATTTTTTTTAAATCTTCCTATCCCTTTTCAGTTTTTAAGAAAATAATTAATCACTATTGTTTTAAGGAAAAACCATGTTAAAAGGTTTAAATTTAGTCCAAAACCAGCTGGATACTAGAATTTTTTTTTGGGTTGACAATGCATGTATTTAAAATAAGCATTTTAAATTTATCCTACAAAGTGCCCAAAAAAATTTGATTTTTACCGATATTAAATAATGATTAAAACTTTTTTTTTAAAAAACATACTGTATTTTTTCCTTTTTTTGAACCCAAAATTTTTCCTACAAAATTTCCATACATGTTTCATACTTATCTGCCCCGTTTTTTAAATACAAGGAATTTTAATTTTTTCCCAGTTTTTAAATAATATCAAAATTTTAAATTTGAATTTACCCAGGTAGGCCATGAATTTATTTTAAATTGCTCTGACAACTATTTAACATATAAGGGGATTATTTTTTTTTTGATTAATAAGGAATAAATGCTTAAAAAATAAAAAAATTTCTTATATTTAAAAAACGGTGGCATATGGGTATAGAAAGATGTATGAACTTTTTAGGAAATTATTGGTCTATTTAAAAATAGGATAAAATAAGTATTTTGTATTTAAGAAAATTAATTTTAATCATTATTTAATATCGGTAAAAATGCAAATTTTTGGGGACACCCTGTAGAATATATTTAAAAAGCATGTAGATCTTTAAATACATGCATTTTAACCCCCAAAAAAAAAATTTTACTACCCCGCTCGGTTGGACGTAAATTTAAACCTTTTAACATGGTGATTTTTTTTTAAAAAAAAAAGTGATTAATTATTTTTAAAAACGGTAAATTAGGTATAGGAAGATGTTAATAAAACACTTGGGGAATTTTTCGGGGAAACCGGGGAAAAAAAAAAAAAACGGGGTGTTCCTTTAAAATTACAATGTTGCCTTTTTTCCTTTTGACCTGGCAACGTTCATTTTAAAAAAATTTTTTAAAAATTGGGTTATTACCTGTTTTTGGGGGTTCCAAAAAAAAGTTCTTTTTTTTGGGTTTTTAATTTTAAAGGGGGAAATCAAAGTGAATATATATATATATATATATATATATATATATATATATATATATATATATATATATATATATATATATATATATATATATATATATTTAAATTTAATAAATTTTTTTTTTAGTAAATTGTAAAGGAAGAGTTACCCGGACAATTGAACTAAAAACATACAAATAATTTTAA
>JAHBCN010026332.1:0-10679 GCA_019359885.1 Listronotus oregonensis | reverse complement strand
AAAAATATTTGACACCCAACTTTCAAGAATAATTACTTTTAAAACGATGAAGAACGAAACGCACAAGCACAAATTTTAGGCGCCGCCAACTTACCCCTGTTACTTACTTTTCCTCGAGTCCCAAACGTCTAAATTCGTGTTTATGTGGTAAGCATTTTTCTTACAAATTAACTCTGAATTACAATTATCTATTGTAACGAAAAATAGTGCTGTTCTTAATTTTGTAAGGCCCTGGTGGCTGTTATCCAACGAAATTTGCTGTACAAAAAATGGTTGATCTACCTGCACATAAATGTGTATTCCTTTTCCTTTAGGGTTATTGGGCATAGTATTATATATTCTGCCACCTATCTTTTATCTACTATTCTAAGCTCGGACAAGGTAAAATTTTTTGGCAATTTATGTAAGTTAATATAAACTAAACCTTACTTTAATAAGTCATAAATATTTTTTCAACGATTTATAAACCAAAATTCTTCCTATTTTTTTTTAATTCTTTTTCTTGGCAAAAACAAATTTCCTAATAAGATCTAACTTATAACTTGTGTTCGTATTTTCATTTTAGATTTAAATTTTCATCTGCTTTGTAAAATGGTTTTCTGACGACTCTTTTGTATTTCTGCTTACATATATGGACATAACTTAATTAGTTTCATCTGCAAGCTAAAACATAAGTATATTTTGGGCGAATGCGCTACCTGGAGTGCTATAATTATAGATGCAGTTTTCCAACACAAATAATGCTTTAATTAAAACATTAAGATAAGAATGAAAAAAGCATTGTAAAGTATTGGCACGATCAGGTTATTTTTAGATACAGCCTACACATATTATAATGTGATTATAACTAATAAACAAACAAGGATATTATTAATAAAAATTAATAATCGGGATCGTTTAACGCACGAAAGAAATAATTAACAGTTAATTAATGCATAAGTTAGTTACATAATTGTTTTAGTGATCATTACTGTGGAAATTATATATTTTTTAAATTTCATTCGGTAGTATTTGATTTCAGGTAACCAAGTTAACATATATGTGTTAATAGTTCTTATAAAAAGGTTTAAAACGACTAAATGATGGTATAGCTCTAGTTGCTTCTACTGTAATCGTAAAAATAAAAATAGAAAATAACTTATAAATGAGGGTTATTATTTAAAAGGAAGGGGCACCAAACATTGGCATAGCAGACGATCTCGTCTTTATGACCCAAGGAAAATTTAACAATACTCTTAGGGATAAAATGCAACAGGCCCTCAACGCAGTCACCAGATGGATGAGAAAGGAGGAATAAACATAAACCCCTTTAAATCAGACATAGCTGCCTTCACCATAAGGAGAATTCTAGAGGGCTTAGGACCCCCGAGCCTACGTGGTGAAGCAATCAAGATTGTGGGAGAGTTAAAATATTTGGATGTCATCCTAGACTCTAAACTTACCTGGAACCAACATCTTCAGAAAACAAGAAAGAAAGCGGAGATGACTCTTATCTTAATCAGATGCTCTCATAGAAAAACAGGGGGCAGTTTACTGGTTATACAACATGGTGGTAAGGCTTGATAACATACGCATCACTGGTATGGTGGACAAAAATGCGACAAAGAACTGTTGTTACAGAACTGGCTAAGGTACAGAGACTTGCTTGCTTAGTTATAACAGGAGCAATTAAAACAACCCCAACAGCAGCCATGGAATATATTTATTTATTTATTTATTTATTTAAATTGTTTATAGATCTTATAAAAAGATATAAAACATGTCACAAAAAAAAAAACTGAATAAAATAACAAAATACAATCTGTTCAACAAATTTCAAAACATCACAAAAGAAAGAGTGTCATGTCACTTCATCCGAAAGGAACTCGTCTATGGTGTAATACATTTTCTCTTTAAAAAACAATTTAGTTTTTTTTCTAAAATGCCTATATTCAACTTGCTGTCGAAGAACCTTAGAAAGGTGGTTATATACTCGTATGCCCATAAGCATCGGACCTTTGTGGACCACATCATACTGTGATTGTGGAAGCACTAAACTTGATTTATTTCTGGTGTTATATGTGTGAGTGTCAGCATGTGCAAGCAGTAAATTCATGTTTCGAAACACATGGCATGCTGCTTCTATCATATAAAGGCATGCCAGTGGCATGATCTGAAGTTCTCTAAACAAACTTCGACAAGATTCCCTTTTGATTTGTTAAGCATAACCCTAACAGCTCGTTTCTGACACAGGAAAACACGAACAGCCTGCGGCGAACATCCCCAAAGCAGTATGCCGTACGTAAGTCGAGACTGCACCTCAGCAAAGTAGAGAGATTTTATTTGCTGCACACTCAAAACAGGTCTTAAGCACCTGATCTGAAAGATTGCCGTATTAATTTTTCCTAACAGTTTATCAGTGTGGATTCCCAATTAAAGGTGTCCTGCAACCATACTCCCAAGAAGCGCGCATAATCCTGTCTCTTTATTACTGCCAGTTGCTGCATCCTTATTTCCGTAATGTTAATTTGCCTTTGCCTGTGATGAAATATCAAAATTGCGTTTTCGATGCATTCAAGAAAAGCCCATTGGCAGTAAACCAATCCACAAGCTTTGAGAGCATTTTTTCACAGGATTTGGTGGTTTCAGCTGAATCCTCAGAGACTAGAATTGTTGCGTCATCAGCGTAAAGGGTAATTTTGTAATCTGACAATGAAGTGACAAGATCCGCTAGGTACAATGAAAACAGTATTGGGGATAATATTCCTCCCTGAGGCACTCCCATCTCCACTTTAAGTCGTTCCGATTGAAAAGTTTGAACTTTATAGTTTTCATTGTCACGAACTTCAGTGTATTGCTCTCTATCGTGCAAGTATGATCGAACCAGTCAAGAACCCTGCCTCTTATTCCACATGCTTCGAGCTTCCTAAGTAGTCTGTCATGAGGGACACAGTCAAAAGCGCGACTCAAGTCACAGAAAATAGCCACCGACAGCGCCCATTAGAGAGGTCATCCATGTCTCTTAGACCTTCCACCACTTAACCTTATAGTGATGGGAGAGGTAAGAATGAGTTAAAAAAAATAATAATAATAAAATAACCGAGAAATGTTACAATCATTTTGCTTTTTTAATTTCTTTTATTTTCAACTTTGTAATGCCGTTCCAACAATGAATAATTGCAACAGAAATTGTGACTGTGCTTTACTGTCGACCTTTGCTTTATTTAAACCACATCAGCGTTATCATATTTTAAAATTTGCATAATATGCTTGCGAAAGATCCGCAGTGATATATTTTGGTATAATAAACACATATTTTAGGGACTATTAAAGTGATAATAAAGGTTTGGCTACTAAAAATCAATAGTATGTTTAGCCCTTACTTAAATATGTAATTTGTTATTTCAATATATTAATAATTAATAATTATACAAAATTAATTGCAGTTTTTAAAAAACATTATTTTACATAAAATAGTTACTTATAAATAAACTATGTGATAAACTGTGTAATACATATTTTTATTATTTTGATGTAATATTTTTTTTTAAGTAGCTACAACCAACATTTTATTTGGATAACTTTTGCAAATTAACGCCTATTTGTAAAATTAAACTGGGTTTGTATTTTTTAGTCTTTCCCTCAATTTTAAGGTTTCCTGCAACGATATTTGATAAAATCCTAAAATTTCACAAATATTTTTTTAAACAAGACAATTATTTTAGTAATAATAATGTTCATATATGTCCCATATAATGGCCCATATAATGTCCCATATAATGTCCCATTGAACGAATAAATTTTTGTTGCAAATTTTTATAAACGTGTACAAACAATTGTTCCACACTTTTATAAAAATTTGAAACAAAAAATACAGTAAATGAGACTTTCTGATATAAACATTATTATTGGCAGAATATTTGCCTTGTTATAAAAATTATTTGTAAAACTTTAAAGTTTTTTTATACCGTTACAACAAACCTGAATCTAGTTAAAAATCCAGTTAAATTATACAAATACACGTAAATTTGTCAAAAGTAGTTCAAAACCGACTTGGCTGTGGCTATTTTAAAAAATATTACAGCAAAATAATAAAAATATGTATCCTACAAGAATAATTTAAAATTTTCGAAAAAAAAAAAAAAAATTTGAATAGGTGGCCATAACTTGCTATTAAGGCATACATTTTGATTTTAAACAACTTTTCTATTTAACATTTTGTTATAATTTTTAAGATTATGAGTTTTTACTTAATTTTTGTTATTCTACCCTTTACTTTTATTTAAGCTAACTACGGCTAATATAGTTTGGCATCATGTACCCACATTTTAAAATAACAACAAATAAAAAAGTTTCTCATTTCTTTTAAACTTAATGTACCACACTATATATACTTTATATACTATATTATATATATATATATATATATATATATATATATATATATATATATATATATATATATATATATATATATATATATATATATATATATATATATATACATAAGGAGGAGGGAAGTCTTGGCCGACCGGTTAAACAACAAAGGTACTAAATTTCTGGGTATCGGTCCAGGAGAGGGCAACTAAAGTGAAACACTTCTTAGTTTAACGAGCTTTCGAAAATATTTATTTTCTTCCTCAGGTCTACAATATGGAAAACAAAAAAACATACAATCGAAAAAGCAAATCTTTCTCAATTTTAGGTATACTTACAACTAAATGCATTATTTAGAAGTTGGTAACATCAACAACAGCTGAGTTTTACAATGTATGGTAACAGGATATCATTTAGTTTTGAAAAATTCATATTAATGTTTCTTAATAATTAAGCTGATACATTTTTAAAATATTTTAATTGTTGTTAAATGTAAGACTAGTACAGAATGGATGGATTTCTATACCACTTTATTCGTTTCAGGGTTTTTTTCTCCTTTTTTTAATTTAGTATATATTTATTTAGTTGTTATTTTTTGGAATGCGAGTATAAAGTCCGGGCATATCTAGGTTAAAGTTAAGATATTGTTAACTTAACTGGAAGATAGATTTTCTTATGACTGAATGTGTACGTAATATGCAAAGTTGAAAATTAGTGATGGTAAAAAGTTAAACAGTAAATATGTAAATGTCTTAATGATCACGGAGCTCTCATCTCTCACATAAGAGCATGTGTGTATGTGCGTGTATGTCTGTGTGAGTGTGTAGGTATACCCTTATCTGTCACCTGTTCTTTGAGATGATAGAGATCTATAAACATTCTAACAGTATCAATAAAAAAACTGACATTGACAATCTAAGTGTCATTTACTCTAACTTACTCAATTTTAACCTAAAACAAAAGACAAACAATGATTCCAATAGTTCTTTTTTATCAAGCTAAAACATTTAAAAAATAACTGTTAACATAATGTTAATTAATTAATTTTTTAATACTTTTGATTTTTATTCTGTATTTTTTTTCTTTCTTTCTCTTCTTTATAACCTAACATTCCTTTTTAAGTAACCACTCTTTATGTTCAGTTGAACTTCACTTAAGAATGTAAGTTGGTCCTTCCACTTTTGTTTTTTTTTTTTTCCTCTAGTGTTAACACTTTTATGCTACACTGGATATAAATATAACTCTAGGATAATTGTATGGTAATGCTTTGGGCTAAGGGCTGTAAGTAAATATTAAAACATAAAATCTGGAATAGACAAAACATCATCATAAATCTATAATTTGTGTTTTCTCGGTCACGTACGTGCACACACACACACACACACTCACACATACAAACACTAACCCTTAGGTGACAGATAAGGGGTTGCACATACACTAACATATACACCCATACAACACTAAACCTTAGGTGACAGATAATGGTTTACGCACATACCCATACACACGCACACACACACAAACACTTACCCTTAGGTGACAGATAAGGGTATACCTACATACTCACACAGACATACACGCACATACACACATGCTCTTATGTGAGAGATGAGAGCTCCGTGATCATTAAGACACTACATATTTACTGTTTAATTTTTTACCATCACTAATTTTTCAACTTTGCATATTATACACATTCAGTCATAAGAAAATCTATCTTCCATTATGTTAACAATATCTCAACTTTAAACTAGATATGCCCGGACCTTATACTCGCATTCCAAAAAATAACAACTAAATAAATACATATTAAATTAAAACAAGGAGAAAAAACCCTGAAACGAATAAAGTGGTATAGAAATCCATCCATTCTGTACTAGTCTTACATTAAACAACAATTAAAATATTTTAAAAATGTATCAGCTTAATTATTAAGAAACATTAATATGAATTTTTCAAAAACTAAATGATATCCTGTTACCATACATTGTAGAACTCAGCTGTTGTTGATGTTACCAACTTCTAAATAATGCATTTAGTTGTAAGTATACCTAAAATTGAGAAAGATTTGCTTTTTTGATTGTATGTTTTTTTCTGGTTTCCATATTGTAGACCTGAGGAAGAAAATAAATATTTTCGAAAGCTCGTTAAACTAAGAAGTGTTTCACTTTAATGAGCCCTCCCTGGACCGATACCCAAGAAATTTAATACCTTGTTGTATATATATATATATATATATATATATATATATATATATATATATATATATATATATATATATATATATATATATATATATATATATATATAAATTAAGAAAAGAAATACACAAAAATTAAAATAAAAGTATTTACTCGCCACCAATGGTATGGGTGCGCGCGCAATTTTTCCTTTTCAGTCGACACTGGGCATGTCACATATGCGTACCTTTCAGTTCGGCCATCCCTTCTACCTTCAGTAATTAATTGTAAAGCAGACCTGCTGCTTGTGGTTCCAACCAATGAACCGGACAACAAAATGTCGGTCAACTTTTGTTGATCAATCATAAAAAATAACATGTGTTGTATTTATAAAGTAGACTCGATAAATGGGGAATTTGATAAGTTATATAAGATTGCTTCACAATTAACTCACTTTGCACGTAAGTTATAAAAATTTTTTAAAATAATTTTTTGAAAATTTTTTTTTATATATTGTTTTTGTTAAAATCACTCTGTTTAACTATATTTTTTTGCTTATAAAAGAAAAGATTTTTTGTATCTTAACAAACTGTCTCTGTATTGTAGCCTTGAAAAAGGAATAAAGTTTTCCGAAAGCTCGGCGTAGTAGAAAAGAGTTTTTCTTAAGCCCACCTGATCGATACCCCAATATTGGATTTTGCTGTTTAACTTGTCGATCGAGACTTCCTCTCCACTTTTTTCAGGAATGGGGTTTTTCCAAACAATCAGTACACAATACGGAGCAAACACAGTGAGGCTTCTAAAACAATGGGCGAATACAAATAGAAAACTAGCATCTTATAGGAACCGAAGAATATTCCTCTTGACATGCAGGAAACAAGGGATAACACCAAACCACATAAAAAACAACACTAATAACTTATACAACCTTTTTGAATACCAGGAAGGAAAAATGGGCCAGAAAATCAAAAATTTCAATACCAGGTTAGACAGTAAAATTCTAAATATGGAAATATCGATAACACTTTCGAATTTAAAAAATTTTGAGACTACACTCACACAACTTTCAGAAAAATTAAAAAACATATTACCTAATCATATTTTCCTTGAGTATCAAAGAAAACAGAACATTCACTATGAAAGAATATTTAATAAAATCAAAAACACTAACATAAACAAAATTGATCGTCTTAAACAAAAAGAAAGACAATTAATAAAAACTAAAGAAAGTTGGGTGAAAAACCTATCTCAAATTGAAATTCCGCAAGATATACTATATTTTTTAGCACTAGGTTTTAAGTTTAGTCTGCCCCCACAGACTGTTGACGTCTCCATTAAGAGACTCTTGGCAGATACAGAAAATATGTTATATTGTGTTAACGATCATAAGAAAGACATTTTTAGAGCCAAAATAACTAATATTTTAACTAACTTTCTCAACAAACCTATTTCCACTAATTATCTTACTTACCTGTTCAAAAAAACTAAACAGTTTCTAAAAGACAATGAAAACTTAATAGTAACAAATCAGATAAAGGTAATGTCACAGTGATTCTGCCAAGGGACCTTTATATGGAGAAGTCAAATGATATCCTTTCTAATCAGTTGTATTACAAAGTATTGAACCATGACCCTACCTCAACATTTCAACAAAATGCCAATAGGCTTGTATCACAACTTAAAACTAAGGGGGAGTTGAGTGAAGAGTTAGCAAAGCAACTTACAATATATAACCAAACTGCTCCTAAATATTATGGCTTACCAAAAATTCACAAACCAGTGTTATCATTAAGGCCAATTATTTCATCTATTGATTCACCTAACAGTAAACTAAGCCAATTCATTACAAATATTTTAACTGAATCTTATAACAGGGGCAATGAGTACTATACATACGACTCTTTTGAGTTTGCAGAATTTATTATGGGAAAACAATTACCAGAAAATTATGTTGTTGTAAGTCTTGATGTTGTGTCACTTTTCTCAAATATACCGTATTCTCTTGTTGAAAAAAGTATTAAAAAACGATGGAATAATATTTCTGAACATACTTCTATCAGTCAAATAAATTTTTTAAAAATAACAAAGTTTATTTTTGACACAACATATTGTGTTTTTAATAACGTATACTATAAACAAACTCTAGGCACACCTATGGGCGCTACTATTTCACCTATTGCCGCCCAGTACATCATGGATGATCTTCTGGATGAGTGTATACCTAAACTTCCTTTCCAACTTCCCTTCATTAAAAAATATGTGGATGACCTTATTTGTTCCATCCCTGCAGGACAACAAGATACTATCCTTAATACGTTTAATGCCTTTAATGAACACATACAGTTCACTATAGAGGAGGAACTTCATGGAGGAGTACCTTTTCTTGACACGAAAGTGATAAGAGACCATAGTAACAAAATTAAGCTAGATTGGTATGTTAAACCTACCAACTCTGGCAGATATCTTAATTATAACTCTTATCACACTGAGAAAATTAAAATTAACTTAGTTATAGCATTAAAAACACGTATAGAAAGGATATCACACCCGTCCTTTAAAGAAAAAAACAAAAAAATATTATACAATACTCTCCTTGACAACTCCTATCCAGAACCTTTATTAAAAAAACTCATTTACAACACAACCTTACGTCATGATGTGCATGGTGGTAGTGGGGGTTTAGTGTCCCCGGAAATTAGTGCCTTTCTAACACAAAATCAACAGTTTCAATCACAAGATATCAGTGCATTCCTAACACAAAACCAACCCTTTTATTACTTCTCAATACCATATATTAAAGATGTCACCACTAAAATTATTGCAGTTTTTAAAGAAGAACGCAGCATCAGGATTGTTCCTAAGTATACAAAAACAGTAGGCCTCACCTACAGCAAGCTTAAAGATAAGCAACCAACATTACTGAAGTCTGGAGTCGTGTATAGCATTCCTTGTTCGGGTTGTGACAAAAAATATATTGGCCAAACGTCACGAGTCCTTAAAGATAGAATAACGTCACACAGAAGTGACTGCAGAAAAAACAAACAAACTTGCGCTCTTGCTCAACACACCTCAGAAACAGGTCATATTTTTAATTATAAAGAATCCAAAGTCTTAATATCTGAAAATAATTTACATAAACGAACGTTTCTAGAAATGGTTGAAATACATTTAGATAATTTAGCGATTAACAAAAAAAGGATGTAAGCGACCTCAGTGCTATATATTCACATATTTTACATATGGACAATATTAAAAAAAGGCAACCTATAGAATTGAATTTAGATAATGACTCTTTTTAATTCAAGATTACGCCTATTGATTGATTATTTAGTGTTTGTTTGAATTAACAGATTAAATCATGTTTTTTGTTAAAAAAATGTAAAAAGAAGAGATGGTTGAATACGGTCTGTATTTGCACTGTCGAGCAGCCTTCATGTGACAAGGGGGCTGCTGGACAGTCGAATGCCTTCTAAGGGGAGTGTGCCTCCGGTTGTCTACCTCAATGGGGAGTTTTGCCTTTTTTAATATAGAATTTTGACGTGGTTAACAGCCAACATCGGCGCTTGTGTGACAGACGAGTGACGGGTTGGTTTCTTTTTTGTTAAATAAACAAGATATGATAATTGATAGAAAAAAGCTGCACTTGGGTGACAGACAAGTGTATGTAATATATTAATTTTAAAGGGAAGTTTTAATTAAAGGTTAACAGGAAAGTGGAAATTTCATTTAATATCTTTTCTTGTTTAAGTTTTCTAATGTTCTTGGAATTTTGTCAAAGTTTTCAGTTGTTGTTGGGTTTCTTTATTAAAAAAAGAAGAAAAGTTTTTTCTTTCTAAAATTTTTTTTGAATATATGTTGCGTCAGCTGCACTTGGGTGACAGACAAGTGAGAGCGACACATAATCTTTTGAAAGCACAAGGGGGAAGTAAGAGGGAGAGAGAGGTATTGGCACCCTATTGAGGCCGACACTACAATAATAATTTAAAAAAATTAAGAAAAGAAATACACAAAAATTAAAATAAAAGTATTTACTCGCCACCAATGGTATAGGTGCGCGCGCAATTTTTCCTTTTCAGTCGACACTGGGCATGTCACATATGCGTACCTTTCAGTTCAGCCATCCCTTCTACTTTCAGTAATTAA
>JAHBCN010026331.1:0-10655 GCA_019359885.1 Listronotus oregonensis | reverse complement strand
GATCTTTTTTAAGTCGAAAATTATATAAACTTAAAATGCTTAGTTTTAAAAGATAAAGGGTGTTAAATTTTAATTTTTTTTTTTTTTTTTTTCTTAATTATTTTTAAAAATGCCAAAAAATTTGGGGGCCCCAAGGGGGGAAGAAATTTAAATTTTTCGCCAAAAACTTTTTTTGATGTTGCTACAGGGGAAAATTTTCCCCTCACTTTTTTAGATGTCGTAATTTTTTTAAGTTAAAATATTGACCTTTTTTAAAAAAAGTTACTATAAACCCCCCCGCATCAAAAATGTATACTTTTTTAAAAATTGTCTAGGAGGGGGTTCCCCGAGAAAAACCCCCTTTTAAAAGGGGGCCCCCACAATTTTTTTTTGGAAAATAAATTTTTGGGCCCAAATTTTTTTTAAAATTTTTGCATAGTGGTAGTTCTTAACAGGTTTTCGTTTTTGGGGCCAAAAAAACCCAAAAACCCTTTTCCAACCCCCCAAACCACCCAAAAAAGTCACTGGGAATTGGGGACCTTTGAGGGTGATTTTAGGGGGGTTGGAGGCGTTTTGGCCCCTTTCCCCCTGGTTTGATCATGGGGGTTTAAAAAATTATCACTATGAAAAGTTTAAAAAAAATTGGCCCCAAAACAGCCCATAAAAAAATTTTGGGGAACCTTTTTTAAATGTTTTATCTAAAAGAACCCTTTTTCCTAGAGACTTAAATAAAGTATTTTTTTTGAGGGGGGGGGGAATTTATAGTAACTTTTTTTTTTAAAAACGGGAAAACCCCCCCCAAGTTTAAAAAATTACGACATCTAAAACAAGTGAGGTTAGGCCAGCGGCCCCCTCTAAAAACCAAAAAAGCGGGACGAAAAATTTCTCGCCTAAAAAAACCCCCAGCCCCAAATTTTTGGGGTACCCGGTCTTTGGTTAAAAAGTAAAAAAAACAAAGAAAAAAAACAACACCCTGTATCTTAAAACCCCAAGCTTTGGGGGCCCCGGGGTTTATAAAATTTTTGGGGCAAAATCGCCCCGGAATGCCTCCTTCTTTAAATACCATTAAGTAACCCCTGTGGTTAAATGTGCCCCGGAAAATGTAACTTCTCTGGGGGAATTAGAAAATTTTAAAAACCCCAGATTTTGGGGGTTTTTGTCATTATAACTTATATAAAACATTTTTAAAACAGGGTTATTCACGACATACGAAACGGAGCATTATGGGAATAAAAAATTAAAAAAATTTTTTAAAAAACAAATGAAATAAATAAAGATTTATCAAAGGCATCTTTTAAAATTATTTTTGTAATATCAGGGTAATTTTAAAAATTCTAAAACTTTTTTAAAAAATTTTTTTTTTTTTAAAAAAACCCCCCATATATTATTTAATTTTTAGATTTTTGTAAAATTCTAGAAAATTTGATGTAATGCATTTTATATTTTCCCCCCTTAACGGCCAACCCAAAAAAAAACTTCTCCCATGGACATGTCTATTGAATATTGCTTAAAATACATTAATTAAAAAAAGTTTTTCATTAAAACATTTTTTTTCCCCGGTTTTTTTGAAAATACATAGGTGCGTATACGCACCTTTGGAAAAAAAAGTAAAAGATATAGTTGGTTACAAAAGTTTATAAACAAAATGCTATAAAAAAATGATTAATATATTGTTAAAAAATTGGAATACGAAAGAAAACAACCATTACTTCTTATGAAAATTTTCAAAAAAAATCTGGATGCAGATGAACCATACTTTTTTCACGGGGAAATAGTGTTATTTTTTAGAATCTACTTTTTTTTTTTTGCACTGAAATCTCTAACAATAATATGCCCAATATTATCAAATCGTATGTCGTTTGGAAGGCCCCGTTCTAGGGGGCGACCATAGGAAGAGTGAAGATGATGGAATATCCAAAGGATTATAGATAATTTCTTCTTGTCCACTAAATTTCAGAAAAGGGGACGCACTTGTTGTGATCTAAATTCTGAGAAATATGACAGTCATTAGCAATTCTATTTTCTTCCAACTGTTAACCACCATGCTGTCAATCATATTTGTAAATAACGGCCACCACCTTTTTTTCCCCGAATTCAAAAACGGGAATTTCAATTCCGTTGTCATGGGGCCCCCCCCCATGTATTTGTTATATTCGTGTAAAACATTGGGGGTGAGGTAGAAAAATATCTTTTCGCTCTTTTCGATTTTTCGTTTGGCTTGAGTTAGCGGTAAAACTTGACATGTTTTTGACATTACAGTTACAACAGAATTGTCGTTCCCCAAGCACAACTAAACCTTGCAAAAAATTTGGGTCAAAAGCAAAACTATAAAACCTCGTTCTTTTTTGGCAAAAGTTTTGCTATTTTCAATAGGACATTTCGCTGTAGGGTTTTTCTAACTGTTCCTGTTGCGTAAAATCCTTTATCCTTTAGAGCAGCAAAAAAAAGAATAAAACGTGAAGAAATTATAGAAAAATATTCTATGATGACCCGGATTTTCTACCACTGGAAGATCCATAACAACCCCCTTTTTAATGCCATAGTATGATCTGCGTTTTCTTCTTTTCCACCAAAAAATGAACTTGAATAAATAACCAGTGTCAAAAACATAAACACCAAAGCTTGAATCCAAATCTAATTGGCTTCCCGCGAATAAACATTTTGCAAGAGTGTCGTCCAAAATATGGGACCATTTGTTCATCAATAGAAATATTTTCAGCAAATATACCGAAGGGGACACTTTTTGTTTATAATTTAAAAAAACGGTGTTAGTTTTTCCCAAATTGGCACTTTTTTTTTGGGGGGTTATAAACTAGATGAATATATCGTTTTATTGATTTGAATCTATTTCGACCCCATAGTTTCTCTGACAACACGGACTTCTTCATCTTCATCTTTTGACCAGTACATATCAGCTTGCGGAAAAATATGATACCCAGACAAAATGAGAATGCCAATAAATTTTTTTTAAATCGCATTCATTAATTTAAAAAACATGATGGTTTTTCTGGGGGTGCGTAAGTACAGGTGAAACTCAAAACCCCATCGCTTTTTTATCAAAAAAAAAAGAAAATATTTTTTTAAGGGATTTATTACCATGCTCGGCTTTTTATTTTTCCCCCAAAATCGCTGGGAAACCCAAGCTGGGGAGCGGTGTTGTACGGGAGTATTTCAGAAATTTTTCCCCAATTTGGGGGAAAAAACAGATTTAGTGCCCTTCCTTCTTGACAATCGGTCCTAGCACGTTTAGCTAATTGACTCAAAGGTACATCTTGGGGAACATCAGTAAAATACTTTCTTGTGTTATGTTAGGAATTTTCTCGATACCCTTTTTCCCCCCGCTTTCGTTTCCTATAATTGGTTCTACTTCATAAAACCCCGCAATGTCCGTTTCCCCCTTCTCCCCCCCGAAAATTTTCGTCAATATCTTCTTCGTCCGTAACTTCATCTGTCTCGGGCGGCACGTAAATGACATCAACAGAATCAGCTATTTGACAATCTGAATCTTCTTCTAATAAAGCAACAAGCTCTTTTTGGTCAATGGTCTTTTCATTTGGTACGTTGACCCCAACCCCACCAAAACAGTTTGAATAATAAAAAAAAAAAACAAACTATAGAAAAAATAAATAAAACCAACCTCATTTTTTTTAAAGTAATATGAATAGGAAAAGAACCAACTAAAATCTTTCAAGCAATGCACTTAGACTAACTAATTTGCAAAAACTTTATCCGGAAACGAACTGTAACACGGATAAAAAAAAAACTAACGGAAGGTTTTGGGTCGATATTTGAGACCTGTCTCAAAAACGTAAAAAAAAACCTTTCCCCCTTACTGGCCAAAGGTGCGCCCCCGCATCCCGCTACAAATACAGACGGATTTCGGGGAAAAATTTTCAAAAAATTTAACTGATCTAAGTATCTAGTCAATCATACATATATTTTATTTGTATTTAGCATAAAATTATTATATGTGGTGCATATTTAGTAACGGAAAAAATGGGAATGTAAGCAAAAGTAAAAATCTCCCAAAATTTCGGCTTATTCATAACTCTTTTTTTATAAAAAAAAACAATAATTTCAACAATAAAAAATATTTTTTAGATATTTGTAGTATTGGGAGATATAATAATAATACACGAAGAGGGGAAAAAATTACTTTTGCTTAAAAAAAAAATCATATAGAAAGGTTTCGTTGACGCACCTTTGGCCATTAATGGGTTAATCAAGTAGTTTCTGGTTTAAAAGACGGTTGAAAACAATTTTTTTTTTTTAAAAGGGGTTTTAGAGCCATAACTTTTTTGTCATGGAAGGAACTTATTTGTATATTCTTATCTTAATTTTTTATGGTCTATCTAATGACATACATTTTTAGCTACCTTAACTGTCAACATTTTTTGACTTTAAAAAAAAATGACAAGTGACAAATTCAAATTTTTTTATTGAATACACCCTAAAAAGTTAGAATAGGAATGTGAAAATCATTACCATTCTGATAAATAGTTATGGCTCTATAACCTCTTGAAGTTGAAAAAAGTCGTTTTTCAACTGTCTCTAATTTAAAAACTACCTACTTGATTAAAGTATCACATGCATCATGCATTACTTAAATTTTTTTTTAAAATTTTTAAAAAAGAATCTGAAAATAAAACCCCTTTAGGATGTTCCATTAAAAAAAAAAAAACCTATTTTTTCAATGTTTTAGGATTTCAAAACACCCTATATATAACAAAAATATTTTTAAAAGATGCCTTATTTATTTTATTTGTTTTTTGAAACTTTTATTTTGTTATTTTCCCATAAGGTTTCGTTTCGTATGTCGTGAATAACCATGCAGTTTGTAGAGAAGCGGAGTATTTTAAATATACATGGTATCCAAATTAAATTAAAATGAATTTTTTGTAATTACGTGACGTCATCGTTATTTTTTACATTAGCGGAATGCGCTTTATTTTTCGATAACAGTGAAAAAAAAATCGGGAAATCTTCAACTTATATCCCCTTCAAAAGATTTCAAAGTAGTGACGACTTTTTTCTACAATCGAAAAATTTTAAAAGGGGGAAACCTTGTTAATTCTAGTGCTAATAAATAGTTTTTTAATAATTTTTTTTATGATGTATCCCTTTTTTTTTATATAGGATAATTTTTTGGGTTATTTCCCATATGAACTCAATAAGAGGAAGAAAAACTAGTATATCTCTTTAATGGTTCTTAGGGAAAAGTAACTAACCCCGATAATATAATACGAAAGTTGAGATACATTGCTGAAAAAAAAAATTTTTTCTATTTATTAAAAAAAAAAAAAAAAAAAATAATTGGGGTGTTTATTCATTCATTATGATAAGCCATTTCTTAAATATGAAGTAGACCCTTAAATTGCCTTTTTTTAGTTTCGCCCTTGAATCTCCTAAACGAAGGTAGGTAAATAAAATCGGTTACATTTAAAAAAAACTAACAACTTGGTTTAAAAAACCGCTAAAACTGTATCAAACCTACCGGGTTTAAAGACATAAATTAAATTTTAATCTTTGGGAAAATTTTTTTAATCTATTAATTAATGGGAAAAAAACTAACAACTTGGCGAAAAAACCGTTAAAACTGTCCATAACGGAGTTACCCCGTAATTACAACAAAACCCCGGACACCCTATCCTTTATAACCCCGAAAAAAAAAGGCCGGCCCATACATACAATTTTTTTGTTGAGCAACTGTTTAGTCGAGTTGCTTTTGTTTTTCGATTTTTTTGACGACCAAACAGTTTAGTCGCCAAAAAGGGCGCATACAGTCAATTCATCGCTATCGATTTATGTACTTGTTTGAATAGCCGCTGGACGACTGTTTAGTTGAGCGTATGATCACTCCAATACATGGCTATACTCATTGAACCGTCGCGATAGTTGCGCGACTGTTTAAAAACAAAAGGCGATCGATGTGGTTTTACGACTATTTGTCGAACAACTATCTAGTTGTTAAAATGCGCACCTACATACATTTCCATATACTTTTTTAACGGCGACTAAAGGGGTTCTCGACAAAAAATTGCATGTATGCGGCCGGCCTAAGATTTTTAAACGAAAAAAAAAATTTTAAAGGAATAACATCAAGCATTCTGATGGGTTGATTCTTTTTTAACCTAAAATAAAAAAAAAAAACCGGTTTTTTTGGGAATAAAAAATTATACCTTAATTTTAAATTTTAATTATTTGTTTATAAGTTTATGAAATTTCTGTTACGTCCTTTCCTGAAGCCCCCAAACTTTTATTTTTAAATCTTATTCCTTAAATCTTAAGTTGTTGATTGTGTTTCAGCCTTAACGGGGCCCCGAATTGTAACAAACATAATTACATTTTCAAAATTTTGTGAATAATCGTTATTTCTTGTCATATTAACAATTTTTTTTTGCTCTGGAACCAATATTTATTTTCCCTTCTAAAATACTAAGTAAAAAAAAAATGATGTACTTGTTTCTTATTAGATAAAATTTGAACTAGACTAAAACGTGTTTGTCTGGCTAAAAAAATTTTAAAAAAAAAGCACGCCATTTTTTTTTAAATAGTGACAACACCGCCGGGCTAACCAAGATTGTAATAAATATAATTTTTAAAAAATAGGGCTAACCAAGGCCCGGGCTAACCAAAAAACCCCAATAGTTTTTTTTTTTTGTAATAAATAAGATTTTCTTACCCCCCCCTTTAGGGGGCCCTTTGCATATATATTTACCAGAAAGCAATTGTTTTTTTCAGATACCTTTATACACATTAAATGGTACAGTTGCAATTAAAAAAAATTTTGCTTATTTTGACAGAAAGATTTACCCCAACAAATTAAAAGGGTTTCAATTTATTGATGTATATTATGTCACACCAAATGATGCAGATAAAACAGAATAATACAAAAGCTATCAACTTAATATTTTTAAAGTAGGTGTTGCATTTGCTTCTTAATGTGGTTTTTTTTGTTAACATTCATCCTTAAGCATGTTACATGGTTTTTTTTTTTACAGTGATACTAAATTATTTAGAAATGGGTCGAAAAAAAATTGAAAGAAATTTAATCATTATCACTTTAGAAATGGGTATAGCCAAAGGAATATCGCCAAAATGGTAAATAAATGTCCGGCTACTGTACAGCATATAATTGAATGCTATAGTAAAAAAAAATAGAATCAAGAATAAAAGGGGGCGGCTGCAAATAAGATTTTCAACGTTTGAGAAGAAAGATAAATTGTTAGAGAAATCGCCAAAAATAAAAAAAGAGCCCCAAATCAAAAAGATGAGGTCCTAATTCGATGAGTATAGGGGGAAAAAATTTATTGGCCAACTGAAAAAAAAAAACCTTTTATTAGTCAGAGAAGTAAGCGTAAAAGGTTAAAGTTTGGGGAACATGCTAAAAGTTTGGGGTTTCTGGTAATCAGTAATTTTTGCTGATGAGACTAAAATAAATCTGTTTGATCCGAGGAAAAAAAATTTGGTGTGGAGAAAGCCAAATGAAGAAATAAATTAAAAAAAAATGAAGGCTACGCTAAAGCACGGTGGCGGTGGAGTGATGTTATGGGGCTGCATG
The DNA here is from genome assembly GCA_019359885.1 of Listronotus oregonensis. Taxonomy (NCBI): domain Eukaryota; kingdom Metazoa; phylum Arthropoda; class Insecta; order Coleoptera; family Curculionidae; genus Listronotus; species Listronotus oregonensis. Next base: position 3,115 of record JAHBCN010026331.1, on the reverse strand, counting down.
TCGTCTGCTGGAGACGTAAAACATTTATTGGGGGAATTGAATCAATATGTTTTGGATATATTAAGGCACAATGGCGAGCGGGGATGTACCCCCTCTCACCGTAAACCCCCGGGTTTATTCCCGCACTGTCCATTGGGGTTTTTCATGCTCGTCACCTCACGAAGGAATGGTAAACCACTGTGTAGTATTTCTGCCTAGTAAACCCTCTCACACGTGCTTCGAAGGCACGTTCCCTGGTCCCATATCTGTGTAAATTGGTACCAACACAGATATGTGCGAAGGGCGCCTATGATGCTCTGCATAGAGTATGGCACATTAAGAAGAAGGCAGATCTATTATTAAATATTTATGACAATTACAGCTTTAATCACGACAATGACCCAAGCACATGCCATACCAGGTACGTAGTTGGTTGCTTTATAAGTGCCCACAGCCCCCAGATCTAATTGTTATTTAAAATTTGTGGATAATAATATTAAAGAACGTAAACATGGACCCCACATCGAAAAAAGTGAGTTGAAAGTTAAACTTAAAAGAATGGAATAAATTTTCCCCCCGGAATATCCCAAAAAAGTTAATTAAATCAATGCCTAGGCGCCTTCAACAATTTAAAAATGATGGAGAACCCACAGAATATTAGTAGTTAATTTTTAATTATTAGTTGTTTTTTTTTATTTATTATGTTTCTTGATAGCTTTTGTACTTTTTTTTTTTATCTGCATCATTTAAGCTGTGGTTAGTTGTGGTTAGTATCTTAAAAGAGTTTTGGTTCATCAGACCATTATAATAAAAAGGTACTAATCGTATCCAGTATGCCTTTTTTAAATAGCAAACATTGTTTTTTTGCTGATCATTTATTTGGTGGTTTTTTACAGGAAAAAACAGTCATATTGGAACCAGGGTTGCCCCTTTTGGGGAAAAAAATCGGGACAATCGGGCGATTATCAAATACGTTCGGACTAGTTCAGAGTTTGGTCCAAACAATATGACCCATGAGACAGACTATAGAAAATAAAACTAGGTATTTTGTGTTTTTATGTGTAGGTATTTTTTTTCAAAATTTTTTTTTTCCATGTGTATTTTTATTGCTACGCTTTCAATAAGTCGACATTTTTTTTATATTTATTTATAATTCCGAACAAGACATGCCTATGTTAAGCGAAATTAACTTCAGCTCTCATTTCGAGCAACGGTTTCGAATTTGCCCATGTCATGGTCATTGGAAAAACTCGCTCAACATAGGCATTTACAGAGGTATAGTCAACGCATGGTCAACGCTAAATAATGGGTTTAACTTTTGCGGCTTTAAATATTTGTACCCATTTTTTTTTAACACTTTAATTTTGATCGACCTGTGTTAGCACATTCTTCACCACACTGTAGTAGTAGTAGTCTTCAAACAACTCATCTATCGAAAATCATTCTTGGGAATCAAATCCCCCAATTGAAGCAGCATCACTTAGTTCGGTAAAATTTAAATTCCCATCAAGAGACAATTCCAATTTCTTCAAAGGATTCGAATCATCGAAATCAAAAAGGGACTGAAGATAATCCAGCGTATTTTGTAAAATTCTTTTTAAAACTGTTGTGATTTTCATAAACCGTATTTTGTAAGGTGTTGCGGAGTACGCAAATTGGATCCAAAAAAAAATTTTATCCGTTGTGCATTCTTCTAAAACCTATTTTGTGCACGGTGTTGCGGGGGATGCAAATGGGATCCAAAAAAAAAAATTATTTATTCTTGTTTGTGGTTTTTTTTCCCCATTTGATAAAATTTTGTATAGTGGGAACAGTTGAAATATTTTGTAATTATTATGAAAAAAAGGACAAAAAAGGGTAGGCCGTCGGGACGCGGGGGAATTGATTCAAAATCGGGACTGTCCCGGCAAAATCGGGGGAGGTGGCAACCCTTTTTGGGAAAGTTATTAGTTAGTTAGGGGGGCCCTCTTATTGGATACGCGATAAATAACATTCGAAAACTTTAATTTAGCACACTACAAGGTACGATTGTTCCAAATTTTATAACAAAACCTATAATAATTTTCCACCATATTTTTTTCATCAAATTTCGTTTTCTTTAGATAACTTTCAAGTATAAGTTGCAGTCATCCTGCAAAACATCAATTAATGATCAGCGTATAGACAATATTTACTATTTAAAAGGGCATACTGGGTACGATTTGCCTCGTTTTTCTTTGATGGGTGACGGTCTATTTGTACGTAAACTCTGTTTTTTTTTTAAGTTTGGTATTTATGAAACCCAAAATTTTTTTTTTGACATAATGTATCTTTCATGGTAATTTTCCTTTTTTTTGTTTTTTTTAAAAATTTTTTTTAATTATAGTATATAAGCGAAACCATAACTAATATATTTTTTTTATTGTGTTTTAGGCTGAAACAAGTAACTTGGATATTTCATTGTGCAATAAAACTAAGAAAAAAAATAACGATGAAACGTTTAGAGAATCTCATAGCTCAATGGCTAATCTTTTTTAACCAGGCCTGTCCTTGGAATCTAAACTTAAATGAAACTGATAAGAAAGATTTATTACCAATAAATATGAATTTAAACGAAAATCAAAAATGTGAACCCTGTCCATCTAGTGATTTAGTAGTTTCCAACACTTTCGAGACATTTAGAAACCAATTCATTAGAAATTTTACAAAATAATGCAACTATAAGTCGAATACCTTCTTCTTTTGTAGAAAAAAAATTTTATAGTGGAAAGAAAGATGCTGATTTAAAAAATTTAATACTTTAAAAAAAACCGACCCAAGATCTAATTTAAGATATAAACAAATTGATGAAAGTTTAAAATCAAACGCAAAGAACAACGTTTTAGTCTCACGACCCCAACGGGTAGCTCAAAAAAAAATACAGAGGCTTCCAATGCGTACTAATAGTGTAACAACAACCAATACTAAAGAAATACATCGTATGCCAAAACATTCATCAGCTGTAATAAACACCCAACCAATGAAAAACCATTCTTAAAAAAAAAAACAATTAATACTACAACCAAAACAACCCGGCCAGTAAAACCTCAAACTCTAAGTTTTATGAAACCCACAACCTCCAGTGTGACAAAAATTAGTTCCACATCCATTAAAAAAA
>JAHBCN010026330.1:0-10725 GCA_019359885.1 Listronotus oregonensis | reverse complement strand
TGAAGAGGGAATTGACTGGAATCTTGCAGTGAATGGGCTTAATTTATGTTCTAAATGTGTAAAATAATTCTTATTTTGGACCTATTCATTCCTTTAATTTAGTCTTAATTGTGTTTAAAGTTTGTTTTTTGGTGCTTATTAGTTCTGGTTTCTAGTAAAAGTTTTTTATACAATAATTTTACTTTATAAACGGTGGTAGACTTGCCACGGAAACGTAGATAAGTATTTATATTTTTTGAGGTTTTAAGGGTTTTTTCTTTTTACTGATTTAGGTGATCTGCGAGTTCATAGGGGTCAATGGGGCTGAGCATACTCAGTCTCTATACCCAAAGACCAGGACCAAAGCGGTTCTATTCTATAAAGATTTTTTTAGCAAAACCCAAAAAGTAGTTTTTAATAAATAAACCCGCTACAACAATATACAACATATCTACAACTTAAGTTTAATATTTTTAAAATAGAAAAAACTTATCATCTTAATACTGAACCGGGCACAAGGCCACACAATAGTACAGGAAATGAGGCATTTTGGTTAGGATTTTTTTTGTCCTGCATGGATTTATCTAAAATTTTCACAGAAGGTAGGGAATAGCCCAAGGATCAAAGTTTATATCATGCCAAGGTGTGCTTTTATCCTGGGGGTGGTTGCCACCCCATCATGGGGGTGTAAATTTTTTATTGCATTTTGATTACAGAAATCGATAAACAAATTTATTTTAAGTAAAAAATGTTCTATACATTTTTTGCGTAAAACTCATATTTTTCGAGTTATTCGCGATTGAAAGTAAAAGTTTTTCGACGAAAAAATCGACGTTTTTAATGGGTTTTTCACGAATAACTCTAAAAATACGCATTTTATCAAAAAAATTGTAAAGAAAAATTAAAGCTTATAAAAAAAGTAGAAAAAATGTAATTTTATAATTCCTCTATAACCAATATAGACTGAGCTACGGCTTTTAATCGTTAGCTTTTGTTCGTCAAATGCTAAATTTGAAAGATTCAAAGTCGAATAGCGGGAAAAGTTTGCATTTTTCAAGGAAAACATATAAGGTCTTTTTTAAAGTATACAAAAAGACCTTTCTTTCAAAAACAAAAAAAAAAGAGTTTTTAGCATGAAAATTGAGCAAGTTATGATAAAAATAAGTTCGGTCTCTACTTTTTTCTACGAAAAGATCATTAAAAACAACCCCCTAATTCCCCTCTTAATTATAATAGATCTCTACCCTTCTGCAATTCTTTTTATATTTGTATTATTAATACATCCTAGAAGTTTAACCAAATTAAAGTACTTAATTTTAGAAAAATTGGAGCTTAAAGTAAAAAACCATTTTCCGCAATTTCGTAAAAATAGCCATTTTCTTCAAAATAACTCCAATAATACTAAAGATAGAAAAAAATGCTAGAGTACCGAATTATAGCTTTTTTGATAACAAAGACTTTTCATTTCATAGATTTTTCTGTATAATAAATATTTGGCAAGATATTGCCGTTTAGAGCCTTTATTTACGACCGAGCACCAGCCCTTTAAACTCATCCCATTTTAAAACTAAGTGATTAAAAGGATTTAGTTTACATAGTCTTGTAGCTCTTAAAAAACCCTACAAAATTATCTTTAAAAAAACCTTCTATTATTTAAAGTAAAGGAGCTATGTTTAAAAAACCAATCAATTTTTTTTTCGAAAAATTCGAATAGCCCATTTCGGAGCGGAATATTCTTTAAAACCGGTATACTTTATACTTTTACCGGTATAATTTTTGTATGTAATTTTACTTTCTTTTCCTATTTATATCTATTATATTGGTTTATAAGAATTGCAATGTTCTAAGGGGTAGTTTTTAAGGATTGAAAATTTGCAAAAGAATGAAATTGGTAATATTTTAGGCAGTAATATTTTTAATTATTAAATCTGTGAAGCTATTAATTTTTTGCTATAATAAGGGTTGATTTATAAGAGTCGAAAAGTTGCGAAATAAAATTAGTACATATTTTAAGCAACAACATTATAAAATTAAATCACTATGGTAAATTAATCATTTTTTTAGGGTAAATATTTTTTTTTACTTTAAGCTCTAACAATGGTTGATTTTTAAGGGTTGAAATATTTTAAAATTGTATTTCATAGCATAAGACAATTATTAGTTAACTAATCCAAACCAACTTTTACCCATCTTAAGGTTTAAAATGTTATTCTATAAGTTTTTACAATTAGGGGTAGTTTTTACCCTTAAAAAGCAAGCAGCGCACATCACCATGAAAAAGAATTTGAAGTCGAGGGTTAGAAGCGCCTAATTCCAAATTTTTATGCAAATCGATGCAGGACAAAAAAATTGCGAGGTTTTGCCATTTTTTAGCTTCATTTCCGTTCAATCGTTTTAATTTGTCAAAAAAAATTTTTTTTGTAAATCTTATAAGGGGTGGTTATTTAAAGGTTGAGTTATGGTAGTTAAATATTTATTACACTGTAAACTGTTAAAATATATATTATTTTTACAATAAAAGCGTTATTAAATAATTTTAAAATTAAAAAAAAAAATATTGTAATTTCGTTATTAAGGGTGATTTTAAGGGTTGAAACGTTACAAATATAATATTAGATATAAATCACAACATAAAAATAGATTTATTCTACATATTTAGCTATGATTTTCATTAACATAAGGTCTATTTTTATGGTTTTTTAATTTATTAGCTTAAGGGGTGGTTTTTACCCCCTAAAAATAAAAATCACACCATAAGTTTATATAAACTTTGATCTAGAGGGTGAAAGCAACTTAATTTCAAATTTTCATAAAAATTGAAACTGTACAAAAAATCCGGAGGTCAAACACCTTTTTTCTCCCCATCCACTGTACTACAACCATACTTTACGTTAATCTATAAACACTCGTCACTGTGAACTACGTCGTCGCCTGACCTAACTCGTATTCATTACCAAACAATGCGTTAGGTGACTAATAACGGCCATTACCCGCCTAACTTATAACAAGCGCTTACTTCACTACCAGTTTATCTTCTATTTAAACGATTATTTGCATCATGTATTATAGTATTAAGGCAAAAATAATACAAATTTAAAACATGCAAATTAAAATTAATTTAACGAAATATTTTAAGTAATTAATTAAATCTATTTGGCGATCGTTTATTTTTAGGTAATACAAACGTATAGAAAATCATCCGTTACTGGCCCGCAATAATACACAATTTTCTATATGTTTGTACGTCGTCACGGGTTGATGTACCCGTCTGAAGAGTTCAAAAGAACGAAACGATGTTGATCACCTGCGTCTACACTAACACACTCAGCTAAGCGAAAGCCAGCTGAAGCGAAAGTTAGCGTTATCGTAAGGCAAGAGCCGACGATAATCGCGAGGCGATGTTAAGCCAAGCGATGTTACGCTGAGTGATGTAGCTCATTTGCTCGATGTTAAAGCCAGGGGTCCAAATTCGAAGGGAGACAGGAATGTCCTCGACCTTCTACCCCGGAATGATCCACACCTAAACGGAACTACTACATATAAATATATATATATATATATATATATAATATATATATATTATATATATATATATATATATATATATATATAATATTTTATATATATATATATATATATATATACGAAACACAATTTTCTATTAATAAACGATTTTAGTAACGGTAATCGGTACGCCTCCACACAATAAGTAGTTGTCGAAGAACTCTGCTATCGGCTTAATCTGAACTACAAACCTAATAGGTAAAAATTTAGGATTTGGACGCCCTGTAAAATGACTATTGTTAATTGAGACACTGGAATAGAATAAATTTACACAAGTTTTATTTACAATTAATTTTACAAATTAGTACACTACAAATTCTTGTGATATGCCAATGAGTCGTAAAAACAATTCCAAAATAAAATTTTCTCTTGACTAACAATTTAAATTTTGTTTACTTTTAAAAATATCAAAAAAAGAAGAAGGGTTTAAAACCACTCTTTTACTAGCATTAATTAATTTGTCAAAAAGTTGAAAAATTTAGTCGTTACTTATTATCTGATGACAATGTCAGCTGTTCACAAATTTATCAAAAGCTTAATTAAAAAAAAAAACTAGAAAATTTACTTAAAAAATTAACAAATAATTCACTTTAATTTAACAAAGAAATTTATTTAATCTTCTTTAAAAAACCGAAACGCCCTAAGGAGTCTATGAAGCGTGAACATGTCGACGTTACGTCACAATTAGAGATTGTTTTTTTATTACTTTAAAATTTAAAAAGTTTAGTTAGGAATTATTTACCGTTTTGATACGCTTGGTATTAATTACTGACGAACTGTCTTATCAATTAGTTCGGTTATTACCTTAACTATCTCTGCTAATCGCCAAAACACACCATTCACTAATCACTTTTATCACCACCCCAGCTAGCTGCTGCTCTGGTACAGTTCTTTACAATCACTTTTAACCACTTTACTTTACTTTTAAACTTTACGTAAACATGTCAAATTAAATTCGACACAGAGAAATACTTGAGTAGCTTTACTTAGCTAAGAAATGTACACTTCGTATAAAACCTTATAATTTTACACACGGACAAAGTAGCATTAAACTACCATAAAAATTGTCATTCCATCAAATTGTTTAAATAGAACATTTCGGTAATTTGCCCAAAATGCGAGAACATATTTCAGACAGTGATTTACTGACAAAACTCAAAGTCTTACTGAAGAATAGAAAATTAAGGTAATTCGCCTGAAATGCGAAGACACTGCTTATCTGATGAAGCCAAAAGTCGTCGCTTGCCGTACTCGGTAAACACCATTTCGCTCAAAATAAGTCCATAATTTATGCCTACTTTAATGGTGGCATTGAAATTTTAAGCATAGACGACAAATTAGCTAATATTATATTCAGATATCTCCCAACCCTTCAAACTCACGACCGATGCCCGCCAATTAGCATTTGTGGCAATTATTTTCTTAAGGACTTGTGGGGCTAATAAATAAAATAATAATGTTTTGGTTTAGAACTTTGCACTAACATAATCTTGTCATTTAAATATCATCATTGGGATATTTCTCAGGTTAGTTGTCTAAAATTAAAATACATCCGCAAAAGAAAAACAAGAAAAATATGTTTTTTAAAATTAATTACCAAAACGATCGCCAAAAAAATATTTTAACTAAAACAATTGGTGATAAATAATCTAAACCCATAACGCTAAATAGCCTCGATCATTAATTGTCTGTATTGCTTATTCATAAAATAGCCTATTTATAAAATTTAAAAAAATAGATGTATGTTTCTAAAACATCTTTTTAAGCATGCAATTTACATTCTTTTAAAAATAACTTTTTGGTTAACTTATAAACTTTAACGAAGATGAGAAAAAAATTAAGTCGTGTGTATTAATTCATAAACTATTTCACAATTATTTTCTTTAGAAGTTCTTTCTTTTAGATGCTAAAAATTCATTTAAGATATCCTGAAATAGCGTTTTATATTTATGCTTTGTCTGCTTCCATGCCCATTTCTTAGTTATGATAAAACTAGGATATCAATTTAAAAAATAATTAATTTAAATGTTATTTTGTAAACAAATACAGAGTGTACCAAAATACAACACACATCAGAAAACAAAGGGTAATTTTTGGGTTATTTGCCTGAAAAGTTTCTCAAAAATGAGACCACTTCGGTCCTGGCCCCGGGGTATAGCGAACTGAGCTTGCTCAGTCCTATAATCACCTATCGCCTGAAACAAAAAAAAAAAGAGACTCCCAAAAAAACCCAAATAATTCAAAAAAATTTGAAAAATCTATCTACGTTTCGGTGGCAAGTCGGCCACCGTTGTCAAGATGAACTTAAATGAAAAAAATATATATAAAACTAAATTTTTAAGAAACTTTGTTTTAAAAACTAGAAAGTTCTGATAGTTTTTTAATATTTACTACTTATAATTTTTAAAAAGATAAAAAAGGGTGGTGTGGTAATTGATTTTGAGTTTACCCGAAGTTACTGCAGCATCAAGCATAGGTAACCATGCATTATTTAAATTAACAGATATTGATGCTACACATTTATCTTTATTTAATAAACTTTATTTTATTTTACGTTTTTTTTAACACGTTTTCCTTGCTAAAATGCTAGAAACATTTCAGTTTATTATGTGGTTGTTATCAAATGCGGGTTGACAAATTTTTGATTTGTGGAATTCGGTGTTTTTAATTTATATTTTATGTTCTTTTGTGCGTTTGGCTAATGGTCTAAAAGTTCCAACTATTTACAATTTATTACAATCACAAGGGATCTTATAAATAACATTTTTTGTGTTTATGTTTATATTGTACGGTTTTGTTTTTGTTACTTGAGATCTAATAGCGTTTTAATTAATATTTTTTATTGCAAATTAAATATCTTTTACTTAATGCCATTTAAAATTATATTAAACTACATAAATGTTAATTTTAATTATTTGTCTAAATAATCTATTAACGCACATTAATACACAAGTACCCACTATTTATTTCACTTTAGAAAAAAAATCACAACTTTCTTCCCCGAATTCAATAAAAATATATGTAAATATTTCAAACTAAAATTTATAGAAAACCTACACATATGAATAGATATTTGAATTTTAACTCTAATTACCCAATAATGGTAAAAAAATAGGTTGTTAAAAGTCTTTTTAATAAAATTGAAATAATTTAAAAATAAAGAATATTTTGTTCAAAATAATTATTCTCTTGATTTTATAAACAAATGTTCAACAACCAAATTTAAGACAAAATCAAAAAAGACCAATTACAAATCTTTTTTGACCATATATTTCTGGCTTATCAAATAAAATTTAACAAATAAGTAATAAGTTTAATATTCGTACTAGCTTTAAAACACTATTAGATCTCAAGTAACAAAAACCAAAACCATACAATATAAACAGAAACACAAAAAATGTTATTTATAAGATCCCTTGTAAATGCAATATATTTTATATAGGTGAAACTTTCAGACTTTCAAACTTCAGTGGTAACAACCACATAATAAACTGGAATGCTTCTAGTATTTTTAGCAAAGAAAACGTGTTCAAAAAGGCTAAAATAAAAGAAAGTGCTTTTATATTATTAAATAAAGATAAATGTATAGCATTCATTTCTGTTAATTTAAATAATACATAGTTACATATGCTTGATGCTAAAGTAAATTCAGGTAAACTTAAAATCAATTAACACACCACGTAATTTTTTTTTGTCTTTTTAAACATTATAAATATACCAGTCAAATAACCTAATGTCATTTATGACAAAACGACAGAAATATTAAAGAGCTATTAGAATTTCCTTAATTTTTTAAAACAAAATTTCTACTATTATTAATTTCTATTTTTGTTTTTCATTCAAGCTCATCCTGACAACGGTGGTCGACTTGCCACCGAAACGTAGACATACTTTTTTAATTTTTTTGGTTTCTTCGGACATTGTAAATTAGTCAAAAATAGCCTTAAAGACAGCTTGTGCCTATAAACATGTTATTATTTTTTTATGTATTTTTTTAAATGTACTTTTCTAAAGTTAATTTTTATCTTGGTAAGGCAATTACTAAAGTTAAAGTCAATTTCCAAAAAATATTTTCCAAAAAAATTTCAGAATATGCCGATTTTTAAAAGATATTAGGCATACAAAAATGTAGGTTAACCCAAATGAGAATATTTTATTTTTATCACAAATGCGCATATTTTTGCGCACGCAACTGCCGTTGAACGAACGACGCGGAGTTGGGAGAAAGCAGTAAGTGTGAAAAATATGCGTTAAATAATTTTTTTCCTACAAGCCTCAGAAAACAACAAAATCTATATATATATATATATATATATATATATATATTATATATATATATATATATATATATATATATATATATATATATAATTTGCTAATGTGAATATATTTATATTAGGTAGGTATATATATTTATTTGTCTGTCCACGTGGTTCTGAAGTTATGGCTTGAGCTAAAATCATGAAATTTGGCACATTGGTAGTCTTTAGCAGTGGCTAGAACCTAACGAAGTCTGTTTTTTGAATTTCGCCCCCGGGACAAAAATAGGAGCAAAAAATGTTTTTTACCGTTAGCCGTACGGATGGCGTCTTACGGTGACAGAGGCTACTTAATATTGTCTCTCGCCTGGCGGAGACAGGCTTTTCATCTAGTAGGACATATTTATATTGTTGTTTGAAGTAAAAATCTGACATTATTTGTCAAAATTAACAAATGCCTTATTGTTGCTTGACCTATTATATTCGCTTATTATTATTATAGGGGGTAATAAAAGAAAATGTTTTTTTTTGTTTTAACTAATATATTGAGACGTTTCTTCATAAACTTAGGAAAAAGGGAATACACTAAAACATGCAACGGCTTCATCTGTTGCGTAAAATAGTTAACAGCTACCAAAATATATAAAAATTTCCTTACCTATATGATCTAAGAGAGTATTTTATTTTTTCACACTTAGTGGGAAAAAGTGCTACTTTGTGCACAGTGTGAAAAAGTACTACTTTGCAAACGCTTGTAGGAAACCAGGATATCATATTTCTTTTACAAAGGCTAGTCGCATTACTAGAATATTAAAATATTTCTAAACTTTTGATGCCCAATAATATACAAAATTTAATAAAAAAAATATCAATGTTTAAAAATAATTATACATTTACACAGAAAAAGTGGTTTGTGGCCCTAAACATGAATCTGGGGTTAACATTGATCAAATCACAAAAATCACTTTACAGAAACTTTCTAACCACGAACCAAAGATCTAAAATACAGAAAGTATACGAAAAAATACTAGCACAATTACATTTTTTTTAATTCCAAATGTATATTTGTTGAAAAAAAAAGACCATAAAAAATAAAAATCCACCCTCAAAATTAAAAAGAAGCCACGCCCCACGTGACATCTTTTTCTAACCTCAAAATTAGTGTTCATTTCTCAAAATTAACCGATTTATGCCTAATTTGTTGTACCGGGGTTTTGAGGACACCTAGATTTGCAAAATTCAAGATGGTGGGTTAGGATCGCTGTTCACTAATTCGAGATCATATTTGCAAAACTTAAAATGGCCGAAACTTTGCTACAATTAAATCGACTACTTTTCTTTTGGGATTTTCTTGATTCCAATATTCCGAATCCATTTACAAAAATTTCCTAATACAGATGCAGTAATTTATTTTTTTAATGTATTTATGAAAATTTAAAACTTACAAATTATTATATTCTTACCAAAAAGATCTTTGCATCTATACAACTGAAGTTTGGTCTAATGACAAAAACATGCATATTTTGACGTATATAATATTATGAATACTAAGTTATTGTATTGCAAAATCCAAAAATGTTCAGTAAGTACTTAAATAAACTGTAGGTTAGGTTTCTTGCATGTCGTAGATAATAGTATTTTGTAAGTTGCATGTAATATTGCCAGTGTCGTGTGTTTTATTCTTATGTTATTTCAGTAATAACCTGCACGAATATGTTGTACCCCCAAAATTTTGAAAAAAAACTAAAGGTTTATTAAATGTCGTACATAATGCGTTTAAGGAATAATTTTATAATCTTAGAAAATATAATTTTAAACCACTAATTAGTTTATCGCAGACTTAAAAAATATTCATGTTTTTTATCAAATAATTATGATCTAGTATTTAAATTGGGTGTTAATTATTAAGAAAGGTATTTAGTTTTGCAGTTCTTTTTCGTTTAATTTTGGTATGAGCTCCGGTGATAGATTAGCAAAAGACCAGTTTTGACGTCAGTTTCCGTGTTATGAGATTTACACGGACACATTTACTTTTTCCAAAATTGTAAAATATTTGTATTTGTAATATATATTTTAAAGCTAGGAATTACGTACTATCCATAGCTTACAGACCCGAAGTTTGACTGATTTTGACGCTTCTACAACGACTGCCATATATTCGCAATGTTAATAATTAAATACAATCTGGTTGTTTTAAATTATTGTAGCTTCTTTAATTTTTTTTTCCACTAGTTTTTTATCAATAATGTTTGTTTTACCTATTTTCTTTCTTAAGGGTTAAAACTGGCATTTTTAGGTTTACAAATCTTCTATAAAAATGATGGTCCGAAAATTAATGAAATTTTTTGTGATTTTACTGGTATTTATAAAACAAAACAATCTACATAGTTTACCTTTTTGTCCTATATATTTTCTAGGGTCAATTTTTTAACCTTCCGTCTTGTTTGGATGTCAACAATGTCAAACGCGATGTAACAGACTCTGTGTGCCAGTTTGATGTTGACGACTTTCAGGCATGCAATATAAATGATAGTCTATTTGGTGGTATTGTGTTTATGGGTTCGGTTAATAATTTTTTTAACCTTTGAGGCTTATTTCTTGGAGTATTTCTTTTGTACTTTTTTTCTGCTTATGAGCGACATTAGTGTGTTTGTCCCGCCTATTTGTATTGGAAAACAGATCGGTTGAGGCATTTAATTATTTGAACAATTGAATCAACTTATATTTGACTTTTAAAAAGTGGAAGGGATGATATTAGTATACAGTGTAAGTCTTATTACTTGGAATAAATTTAATGAATTAAAAACAAGCTTAAAAAAACTTGGACCTGTCCATTAGTATGTTTAGCGCGCTCTTTTCTATGAAAGAATATTTATATAGTATGTCTCAAATTTAAATATGCCGTTATGGATGATTTAAAAAA
>JAHBCN010026329.1:0-10675 GCA_019359885.1 Listronotus oregonensis | reverse complement strand
TCCTATAAATACTATAAAAGCCCTTTTCGTTTTTTCCATAATTTAAAAAAATGCTTTGTTTAAATGACCATATCTCTTTTAATAATGAAGATCTCAAAATAAAAAAAAAAGGTCAGATAAATGTGTTTATTGCTTTAAAACATTTTGGAATTTTCTTGATACATTTTTCCCTTTTTTCCCTTTAAAATTGGATTATTAAATTTTTTTTTAAAACAAAGTTTTTTACGGCTAAAAAAATCAATGGCCCCCCGTTTTGAACAGTTTATGCAACCGAACACTTTCATTAAAAATTTTTATGATTTTTTTGATTATTTTTTTTTACTTTATATTCATTTCAGGTATCTGGCAAGGGAGTCATTCCCTTTGAATTTTTTCCCACCGCATTTTGCATTCCCTTTTTCCCCTTTTACCGAATTTAAAAAGGCACTCAAAAAACTGGCAAGTTATATGCAGATTGACGGGAAAAAGCAAAAATTTCGGACCGGGAGTTTCCCCCAACAGACCCGCGATGGACAAAGCACGTCAGAATCTTTTCCCCCTGAAAATTCGGGGGTTTTTATATTATAACAAAAAAGGTTTTTCTCATTGTTCTTCTTCCATTGGATGAAAATTTAAAAAATTTTCGTCGTAAATTTTGAATTTATGAAAAAAAGGAATCCGGGGAATTTTCAATAAATCGAAAATGAAAAATTTGGGGGGTTTTTTAATTAGAATGCTATAATATTTAAACCTAGCAAAAAAATTTTTTTTTTACACTTGTTTTTTAAATTTTTTTTCCCCAATCTCATTATGAGATCTTTTTAAAAAATTTTTTTAAATTTCCCCTATTTTTTCCCCATAATATCTCATGTTTAGCTACTAACTAATTTAAAACACTTTTTCTACAAAAGGTCACCACTTTTTTTCAAAAACGTTCAAAAAAAAATTTTAACATATTCGGCCCCTGGGGATTGACTGCCTGAAGCACGCCCAATCCCCCGCCCCGAACTTCTCGGCGTGTAACTTTTTAATTGGGAAAAATTTTCCAATTCCATGGTCTAAGTGAGCAGCGGTTTCCGTCGGCGTTTCCTTTCCCCCGGACGGAAAACCCCCGATCTAGGAAAACGTATTTAATCAGTATATCGGCCGCGTGGCGTATACATAAACCCCAAAAATTTGGGCCCCGGTTAGGACTTAACGAGATTTTTAAGTAAAAACCCCCCGATTTTAAAAAAAATGGATGTTCTTGTTTTGTGGAGAGGGGGAACCAAAATGTTGTATGTTAAAAATTAAAAAATTTAAAAAAATTATTAAGTTGATGTGGGAAAAAATGCTGTATAAAAATTTTTTGGTATAGAGGTGATGGGAAGAAAAATGAGTCTTAGCATCTGAAGACGATATACCGTTAAAAAAACTCAAAAAGTGTTTAGATTCACGCACTGAGCTAATAAAGTGTACCGTCCTAGTCTCAATTTAAAAAAAAAATTTCCAAAAAAAGTTGTACCTGTGAAGAACTAAGTGAGTTGTGGTCAACAAGCATATTACACTGATGAAATTAAAAAATTTGCGTTTTTGTAAGTTTGAATCGGATAAAATAAGCGAAAATGTTCCAAAAATGAATAATAACTCAGATGTTGATCCCCGTTTGGCACGTATGAAAATTTTCAAAGTATTTGTGCCTGTCCTCGGTGAAAATTTTAGTTTGTTTCCCAAAAGAAGATAAAAAATTGTCGCAATCATGGAAAAAAAAAGAAATTTTAGCAATGAAACGATGGAAAAAAATTTTTTGGTGCCAGGTTCGCACCAGAATTTAGGATGAATAAAGAATTTTTTTAAAATGAAAAAATTTGGGGAAAAAAAAACTATATCTACTTAAATTAATTTTGTTGTTTCAAATTTTGGGGGGATATATAGGCGCATATTCCAAAAGGCGGTGCCCTAATAAAAACCGTTGTACATCAATCAAAACTAAAAAAACTTTTGTTTTAAAAACAAATGACGAAAGGATGCATTTAAAAAAATTTTAAATTTTCGGCGATCTACACCTACAACGAGAATTTTGGAAGGCAAAAAGTTAAAAAAAACGAAGAAAGACGACAGATAAAGAAAATTCTCGTCGGGGTCATATTTTTAAAATTTTAATCTTACTGTAGGAAATAACTCTTGTAGGGTATGAAAAAAAAATTTTTGAATACCTTGGGTATTTCGGAAAGGATGTGTCCACTAAATATCCAAACTAAATGAAGTAGGCGTTTTAAAAAAATAAAAGGGGAAATCGCAGAAGTGAAGAAAAATCAAAAAAAAAAATAAATTTCGACATAAAATTACTTTAAATATTTTTTGCGCGTCGCGACGAACCCCTTTGTCGAAAAAACCAAAGAATGTATCTTCACCCAGACCTTTTTTAAGGAAAATGTTCGACATGTTTCTTGGAATTAACTGAAAGGAGTTAACAAAGTTCCCACCCTCTTTTTTTTAAGAAAAAATTTTTTTTTTTGTTAAAAGGATCTCCCTTTATTGTGACTTATTAAGGGGTGAAAAAAAAATAAATTTAAAAAAAAGGTTATATTCTTTTTTGAAAAAAAACGGAGAAAAAAGAATTTGTAAGGAGCAGGCTAATCAAAATGGTAATATTTTTTAGTGTTTTTCCCCCACAACAGGTAATGCCCCCTATATCAAAACAGCCCCAATTTTTACAAACTTTTTTAATTTTTTTTGAAATTTAAAATTTAGCTAACAAAGAATCATTTTTTTTATCTGGAATGAATCTAAAGCTGGGGTTCAAAAAAACGTCTTTTTTTTTTAAGGTTTAGAAGAATACAGCCAAAACCATAACTAAATATTGATTTTTTGTGATGGGTGCTTCAAAAAAAAAAATTAATTTAACAATGTTATTATAGTCTTTTATAAATTCTCTTTAATAGAAACTATTCCCCAAAATATTTTGAGACCAACCATGGTAAAAACGGGGTGATTCTCCCCGGCCATTTCATCACATTTCCAGTGCGGGGATATTTTTTACCATCACAGAAAAAACCGTTAAGTTTAGCACGTAGAAAACAGCCTTAAAAGGAATTGTATGAAGTATGATGACTTCTAGATTTTAGGGCCTTTCATGATTTTCATTTTAACTACGATAGATAAGAAAATGGTAATAGGAAAAAATTGGCTAATGTGATGGAAATTAGATTAAAAAATCATCCCCAATAGTATTTTTTTCAGTCATCTTCATAACTTTGACTCATTTTTAAGCGAATAAAAGCAGTATTAAAAATAGTTATAAACTTAAAAAAATTAAAAAAAACCTAATAAAATTAGCCGAAAAGTACAATGATCTGGGATTTTGTTGTGTTACCAGGGTAAAAAACCCAAATTTAAGATTTTTCAAAACCTACCTCACCAGGAATCTATAAAGATACTTTTTTGTGTTCAACAATAATTTAAAACCCTTTTTGTCATAAAATTTTTTTTTTTTAAAATACCCCCCATTATTTAGATGTTTCATTTTTTTTTTCTTTACTTTGCAGTTTTTTGTAGTAATAAAATAAAATATTTTTTTTAAAAATAATGCCCTTTTTTTTAAAAAAAAACTTCTTAGTCAATGACTTCCCTTTCATTTTTCAAAAATATTCAAAAGATATTATATTTTTTCAAATAGCACAAAACTAGAAAAGTGTTTCAGAACCATTTCGCGAATCCTCCCACTTTAAATTATTTAACATTTTTTTGCAAAAATTTTTAGCAATTTTTAAAATTAAAAAATTATTTTTTTTTGCTTTTCCCCTTAAAAAATTTTAAAGTCAGATACGTATAGCATAAAGGGGGGGTATAAATATATATATATATATATATATATATATATATATATATATATATATATATATATATATATATATATATATATATATATATATATATATAATAAAATATTTTATATATATATATATATATATATATATATATATATATATATATATATATATATATATATATATATATATATATATATATTATAATATATATTTATATATATTTAATCGTTTCCCATTTTGACAGGGGTCACCCTTTTTTATTCATTTGTCAATTGACAGATTTAACTGTCATTTACACATGGGCCAAAAAAATATAGAAAGGGGAGAAAAAAATTTTTTTTTACCTTCCCCCTTAAGAAATGGCAAACATCTCAACTTGGATGCGTTAAACCCGGTTTGGGGTTGTTATTTAATTTTAGGAAAAAAATTTTAGAACGCACCAATATCATTTTTTTGTGGTTTAAAATTTTAAAGAATTTTCCCCATCCGTTAACACAGAACCCTTTTGGGGGTTGATTCATGCGCATTCCCCTTTTTAAATTTGAAGTGTTATGTATTTTTTAAAAATTTTAATATTTTAGGCAGAAGTACTTTTGTATCATATGAGCTATATCATTTTTTGGGAGCCCGCGTTGCGGGGTTTTTTCCAATTTATTTAAAAAAAGACCTTCGCTAGTTCTTCTTCCCCCAAAAATACTTACGACAGTATTAGGTTTTTTAACAAAAAATTTAATAAAAACTTTTTTGGAAAAAATTTTCATAGCATGTCGTCAGAAAACAGCAAAATTTTTAATATTTTCATTTTTAAAATATTAAAAATTTTAAAAAAAAGAAAGTATAAACCTATTTATCTCAGTGTGTATCAATTGTCTTTGGGGAAAATAGTCTGACATGATTTAAAATTGTTTCATTTTTTACGTGATGCTGTTTTAATTTTTTTGTCTTTGGAAAAAAATTTTGAGCAATTTCGTACTTTTTTAATAAATACATTTAGTTTTTATTAAAAATCTATAATTTTTATAAGGCGTTAATTTTCACCATCATTGAATATATCTGTTTATGTTTAAAACCATTATTCTGTTTGATACGCTTATAAATTTTGGTTTTTTATGTCTAATTCCGGGGAAAAAGTTGGAAACTTTACCAAAATATTTAGTTTATAGAAAGATAAAAGTGATGTTTTAAAAATTTAATTTTTACAAGTGAATATAATTTTACATACAATTCTTAGTGAAAGTTCTTAACTAAAAGACTTAAAAAAAAAAAAAAAAAAAGAAAAAGATTATTTCTATTGGTAAAATTTTGTGTTGAAAAAAAAAAATAACGATCTATTCTAGATATAAAATTGCAGTGTAGAAGGCGAAATAACCATCGATTTTTTTTAAGTCAAATTTTTTTTGGTTTTTTCCCCCTTGTTTTTCTTTTAAACAAAAAGAAACAAAAAAATTGGGAAAAAAAAAATTGTTTTTGTTCAGAAAAATTTTCCCCCAATTTCTATTGTTAAATAAATTTTTTAAATTTTAAAATTAAAAAATACCAGAGTTTTAGATACTGTTTGGGGACATTAAGAAAAAAATTTTAAAAATTTTTTTTGTTGTCGTGTAATTTATTTTAACCCCCGATTCCAAAAAAATAAAAAATATTCCTTTTTGGTCACTAAAGTAAATATTGCGTTGAATATTTTTTCTGGTGAAAATGTGACAAAAGTTCAGAAAAAAAAAAATAAGATTTTTTTAAAAAACAAGAAAATTACCACATTGGGGGAAAAAAAATTAAAATTGGGGATATTGTTTTAGACTGAACGATGTAACCCCTGACGGTGGCAAACCTACAAAAAGAGAATGCCCCGACATATAAATATCTAGGAACATAGAAAAAAAGGGGGAAATCAAAAAAAAAAAAAGAACGGGAAAAGGATAGCCAGATCAGTCTTTATAAAAAAAAAATTTATTTATGAGTTGGGATATTAACATGAAACTTGGATAGGATGCTACGTTGTTATTTTTTTTCCACGCTTTTGTGGGGAGGAAGCGGGTCTAAAAAGCACAAAAGCATTCGAAATGGGGCTGTAGAATGTGGCGCCCTGGACCGAAAAAAACCCAAAACCCCAATTCTGAAGGGGACCAAAAGGAAGGGAAATCAAACACCATAAAAAAGAAAGCTTTAATCCCGGGGTTATATAATGAGATGACAGAAATCAATTCTCCAACGTGTCCATCAAGAAAAATTAGGGAAAAAGCGGAACACTGGCTAAAAACCCCTAAGGTTGGTTTAATTTAGCGATGTTTAACTTTTAAAAGCTGCAGTCAACAAGGTTCGGTCGCTGTGTAAGAAACCTTTTTTAGAAAAAGAATATTTATTAAGCAACTAAGCCCTCTTTTGACCGGTAGTCTAGTGTCAGAAAAATTTTTAAATTTAAAGCATTTGTTTCCTAATTTTTAAAAAAATTTTTTCTTTTCTTTGAAAAAATAGGAAAAAAAATTTTAAAAGTCCGTAAGAAAATTTTCCTACGACACGTTATTTAACTTAAATTTTTTTTATTGCATTAATATGAATTTTGTTATTAAATTAGAATAACAGAAAAAAATTTTACAAAAAAAGCATTAGTGGCATGTTTTTTTTTTAAAAATTTTACCCCTTAACGCACCTGATAAAATTAAATTTTTATTTTTAAAAAACATGTTTCTTCAAACACCGTAAACGTTTTTGGGTTTAAAAAAAATAGACATTTTAATTACCTAATATTAACAAAAAACCGAAAAAAAAAAAACTTTAACAATAGTTTAAATAAAATTTTAATATACACTGACAGAATATATTATTATACACTTTCAAAAAAAATTGAGGAATTACCTTCTAAAATATTTTATATTACTTAGGAAACACCTTGTTTATCTAGGTACTCTAAAAAAAAACCCCAAAATTTTTAAACCTGTTTATTAATTGGTTTTTAATATCCATCATTACTTTCACTTCTTTAAATTTTAAACCATACTGTATTTTTCCATGGGAGGCGTTTTTATGTCAATATTTAAAAAAATTTTAAGTTTAAAAAAAAAAAAATAAATAATAATAAAAATAACTGTTCCAAAAGCGATTTAATAAACTGTACACTTTTTTTCATCTATTAGGAAATAAAACATACTTATGTTGTTAGATTTTTTTTTCTGGTAATAAACTTAATTACTTTTTTTTTTTTGATTTAATACAAGGATATGTTTTAGATTGTTTTTTGATGTTGATTTTTTCGTATTTCCCAATGCATGCACATTGTTTAATATTGTTCTTTGTAGAGTTTTATTTGGAAAAAAAAAAAAAGTATGCGTTTTTGGGGGGTGTTTTTTGTGTTTTAGAAAAACCCCCTTTTTAAAAATGGTATTACAAATAAATATCGGTAAAAGCATCTCCCCACCAACTATTAGGCTCCTGTAATTTTTAAACCCAAACGGAATGAAAATTGACAAAAACTTCTTTTTGAACTTTAAAAATATTTTTTGTTAATAAAAATGAAAATTAAAATTTTAAATTTTGGAATAATTTACGTAAAAAATTACCTTTTTCCTTCCTTCCCCTTCGGACCAGGCGGGGGTCAAAAATAAAAAAAGGTTTGGGGGGAAAACCCCCTTTTAAAACCGGGGTTGGTACAACGCTCATGAACATCAACGGGTTTAAAAGATTTTTTTTTTGGATTTTTTTTATCTTCAAATGATAACACTGATTAAAACAAAAATTTGACCCCCTTTTCATCTAAAAAAAAAAAATAGAAATATGACCCGGCTTCATTTTTTTTTTTTATTTTTTTAGCTTATGTTAAATTAGTAAAAAGGGGATTCTAACAAAAAAAAAAAATCAATTTAGTAGTTTTGAGTATATTTTTAAAAAATTAAAAAATACAAATCTTTTACTCTTTTTAATATTATAAAAAAAATTTTAGGTTGGGAAATTGACAGAATCCTTCATACCATGGTATAAAATTTTCTCTAATCCATGGCTTGATTTGGCATCAACCCAAAACCCTTTCCAAAAAACCGGAAAAAAAAAAATCTACCCCCCAAAAAAATTAACCCCCAAAGGGTTTTAGAAACAACTTTTTTTTTTTTTCCATATGGTTTTTTGGGGAAAAAAGGAATTTAAATTTTTAATTTATTTCCTTATTTTCAGTATATAGAATGGAAAAAGTAAATTACAAAAAAACTATCATCTGGTTTTCCCAAATTATTTTGAGATTCTCTTTTTATTCGTCACCCAAAGGCGGATTTTAAAACTTAGATTTATTTTGGTAATGAACTGGGGAAAAAAATGTTTTTTCATTTTTAAATTGATATAAATTTCTTCTTTTGGGTAATAAAATCATAAATGAAAGAGGTCATATTTCCCCGAGATAATCTGTCCTCCAACAATATGGACTGTCGGAAAAAATATTGAAAAAAGAACGGATCTTTTAAACCCCAATTTTAACAAAAAACTTAACAAAGTAAATTTTTTTTCCGGGTTGGGTTGGGTTTTTTGTGACATTTAAAAGTACAAACAAAATAAAGGTCTTGGGCGCGCCAGTAGCGCCAGACCCAAGTGGCGGCTTTTGGGGAAATTTTTTTTAAAGGCTAGTCAGTTGTGGCGTTTTTTTATCCCCATCGATATCAATAGACCGTAAGGGGGTTTTTCCGGGAAATTAAAACCGGGGAATTGGTTGGGCGCCCCGGGGTTTTAGGGCGCGGGGGTTTAAAAATTTTTTGGGGGAAATTTCCCAAAATTTTTTCCTTTTTTCCCATGACTATGGCGAAAAAAGCAAAAGGGGCCCAATGTATATTGATTTTGAAGCATTCTTTTTTTCATTGATTAGTCGTCAGCCCTTTTTGCATAGTTATAACCCCGACTTTTTTTAAAAATTTCCCCGGCCTTTTTTCCTTTAAAAATTTACATTTTTTTTTGCCCCTTACCATGGAAACGTTTTGAACCTGATTTCTAATAAAATTTTAAAAAAAAGAACCCGTCTTTTTATCCCCCGGGTTTTTTTTTAAAAAAAAAAAAATTAAAAAAATTTGTTATTGTTTTTAAAAATTTAAAACCTTTAATATTTGTAAATTGCTAAAATAAATGGTTTTAAAATGTTTTAGGAAAGCACTCATCCATGATTTTTAAAAAACTTAAAACAACCCTGGGGGTTTTCTTTTTTATGATTGTTTTTATTAATTTTTTTTTGCTAGACAATTTTCATAAAAATATATAGAAATTGCATCGTTTAGTTTTGGTTTTTCTTCTCATTTTTTAGCACGTTTTTTAATTTAAGTATTATAATTTTTTGTATTATTTATTTTTTAGGCTAATTAGCATTTTACTTTAAAAAGTAATTGTATACTGTTATTTTTTTCTACACTAATTAAATTTGCATAGTATAATACCAAAATGTATAATTTAATTTATTGTTTCTATACTTTTAATATGTTTTTTTTTTTACTCTTATTAGTTAAGTAGACTAGTTGCTAGACCTCGCCACCATACTGCCTAATATAATTTTGTCTATCCCAAAATTTATTTAATAAAACCCTCTATTTGTGGGGTTTTTAAAATTGGGGCCCAGTTAAATTCTTTAAATTCTTTTTTTAAAAGCCATAAAAACTTTTCTTTTTTTCCAAGGGGGTCGAACAAAAGAAAAAAAATAAAAAATGGCAATTAAATTCCCCCAAAAAAAGGTTGAAAGAAAACCCCAAAAGTTAAACCTTTTACAAGAAATCAACCCCAAAAAAAAAATGAATCAATTGTCCTTCACAACTCTTGCTTTGTAATATCAACATTGTAGTAAAGCCCCTGGATCAATGAAATTATTGCCCATAAATACAATAATTATCTATTTGTTTAAAATTGAACGTTACAGTGGACTGAACCCCCTGGTTGCCCCCGTAACGACTTTCAGTTAGCCAATGATTTATATTGGTCACGAAGGTAATAGTTTTGTGATTAATGTTAGTACTATTATACGTATTGGATTTAGTTATTTGAATTGGGTTTCTTATTTCATTATTGACTACTGTTTTTTATATTTTATATAAATGTTCATAACACCAAATACTATATTCAAATTGGTTATCTTTTTATTATATTCTTGACAATATGGCGAACAAGGGGAATAGCTATAATAAAAACTGGTAGGAGTTTTAATATCAGCACACCATGAAAACATCATACATACTATTTTTAGCATGGATTCTCAAACGATTTTTAGATAACCCAAAATTTAATTTTTTTAAAGATTTTTTTCAAAAAAACCAAAAAAATTAAAATATGGGCCACACCATCTTTTAAAAAATTTTTTAAAAATTTACATATTTTTGACATTTCTAAAACTTTTTAAAAAGGGCCAAAAAATAAAAAATAATTATAATTGTTTTTTTCCCCGTTTTTTAAAAAACCCCAAGAGTTAAAAATTTGGTATGGATATTCCTTAAGGAATGTCCTTTCCTAAAAAAAACGGATTAAAATCAAAAAAGGGGCTTTTGGGTAATAAAAATCAAAACAACCAGTTGCTCAACTCTCAATATAATCTCTATTTCAACCTCAATATATTTTTTTAAAATAACTAATCTTTCTTTCAAAACCTGGTGTCGTTGTCAAAAATGTACCAATCTCGTGCGTGGTCATTTAAGCAAAGAGGCGATATGTTAACGGAATTTCCCCCAGAAAATATAGTAGACGCAGTAAACGAACATTCTGCACTAAATAAAATCATTAATATAACGTTACAACAATAACATTTTATAAAAAAATTATAATCGTAAATTAATATATTCCAAAATATGAACTTTTTTTAAAAAAACATTCTATACATGGCAACATTTTAACGTTAATATTAAAGTACATAAAAATTACCCTAAGATGTTTGTTCTATA
>JAHBCN010026328.1:0-10764 GCA_019359885.1 Listronotus oregonensis | reverse complement strand
GTGTAAATAAATAAGGTTAGTTTGATTTTCAACTTTGATGAGAATATCTCGAAAAAAACGTTGCCGAAAAATATTTTTCAGATTTTGCCCCCAAAACACCCCCGAATACCAAATTTGGTCAAAATCGGAGAGGAGGCAACTTTCGAGACAATTACCGTTTTTTTTACTAAATACAATCCTTAAAGCTAGTTATAATGATTAATTACCCGATGACGATGTTTATCGTACTGCATTAAATCAGTTCGAAGAACATCATTTCCAACTTGTCCCGGCAAATACCGATGCCGACCTGGAGCTCGGGATTGTTGATGAACGTCATCTTCGTGGCTTCTTCCAAAATTCACGCGAAAAAGGAGAGAAACTCGTTCTCGGGGGGTTTTTGGCTTTTCATTCCCTCCGGGGGGGAGTTTTTTTCAGACACGATTGCAAAAAACAAACCGAAAATCGTTTGGGGGGTTTTTTGGGGTGCTGATTCCAAATTTCATGTCAAAGTCAATCTAAAACGACCTCCCGAACACCTGGTGCATCAAAACCTGGACGTTGACGTCATCTTCGAGGGTTTTTCTGACACAATCGCAAAAAACGACACGAAAATCGTTATGCGAGTTTTTTTGGGGCGCTGATATTTTTTCGGCAACGTTTCGTTTTCGAGATATTCATCATCAAAGTTGAAAATCAAACTAACCTCATTTTCCCTACATTCCCCCTTCTTTTCGTACACAATTCTTGATTTTTACACTAAAGTGGCACACAATATTTGATAAACACCTTTTAAAACCTTGTATTTTTATTTATTTTGGTAATTTTTTACTTACCGGGCCCACGGCCGATTTTATTGAAATTTTGTATACGGGGGTTTTTTGGGGCGCTGATCACGAATCTGAAGTCGGACATTTTAG
This sequence comes from Listronotus oregonensis, assembly GCA_019359885.1. NCBI lineage: Eukaryota > Metazoa > Arthropoda > Insecta > Coleoptera > Curculionidae > Listronotus > Listronotus oregonensis. The sequence continues at coordinate 9,865 of JAHBCN010026328.1, read as the reverse complement.
TTTTGAGTTATAACGCTCAATTTGACTAACCTCAAAACTGAAATCTTTTCTAAAATTCCTCCTTCTTAAAACTGATTACTGCCAAAATGGAAGATTTTATGGAAATAAATTTAATTTCACCTTCATTTAACAAATATTTTTAATAAAAAATAAAACAACAAAAAATATTATTTTACTCTTAAAAATGTCAACAAAATTGTCTAGTGATTTGAGACAGTTTTATGTTGGTACACCAGACACCCGCGAAACAACTGAATGACTACTTTATAAATTTGAATTATTTTTATTTTTCGCTATTTTAATTTGAAAAGTAAGCCATTCAATTGTTTCGCGGGTGTCTGGCGAACCAACATAAAACTGACTCAAATCACTAGACAATTTTGTTGACATTTTTAAAAGTAAAAATAATATTTTTGTTTTGCTATTTTTTATTAAAAATATTTGTTAAATTAAGGTAAAATCAAATTTAACTTATAAAATAATAGGTGTATTTCCATAAAATCTTCCATTTTGGCTGTAATCAGTTTTAAGAAGGAGGAATTTTAGAAAAGTTTGTACAGTTTTGAGGTTAGGTCCAAGTTGAGCGTTATAACTCAAAAACTAAAAGTGTCCGACAAAATTTAACTTCAGATTCGTGATCAGCGCCCAAAAAACCTAGTATACAAAATTTCAATAAAATCGGCCGTGGGCCGTTTTATTGAAATTTTGTAGACTAGTTTTAAGTTCAAAGGCCGCAGCCATGTTTGTTTATAAAATCCCTGGTGTATACATGGTTGCGGCCACGTTGCGGCGTGTGAAAGTAGAGGTTTGCAATTAAATGGAAAAAAGGTGTAAAATAAATATAAAAACAAGTTTTTAAAAGTTGTTTGTGAAATGTTGTGTGCCAATTTAGTGTAAAAATGAAGAATTCTGTACAAAAAGAAGGAGGAATAGAGTAAATAAGGTTAGTTTGATTTTCAACTTTAATGATGAATATCTTGAAAACGAAACCTTGCCGAAATTTTTTTTTTGCGGATTTGTAATCAGAGCCCCAAAAAAACCCCGTATACCAAATTTGGTCAAAATCGGAGGGGAGGCAACTCTCGAGACAATTACCAAAGTTTTAGTTTTGCCTAAATAATTAACTTTTTTAGGCTTCATTTTATCGGCCGGAATTACAAAAAAAAAAAACGAATTTTATAGGAACATTAGTAAGCTTAATTTTATATTCTCCCTTTTTTTTAAATATTAAATTTTTTTTAATTTTTTTAAATACGCTTGTTTTTACTGAATATAATTTTTAAAGCTAGTTATAAAAATTAATTACCCGATGACGATGTTTATTGTACTGCATTAAATCAGTTCGAAGAACATCATTTCCAACTTGTCCCGGCAAATACCGAGGAATTTTTGCAGGCTTAAATTTTCTTTCCTTCTTCATTTTAGAAAAAAATTTGGATCCCAATATTCAAAAATTTAACAAAAAGTCAATTTAATGTGACACAGTCATGTAATGACAGACTGTCATTGTAAACTAGATGTTAATCACCTTGACATCGTCATATCATTTTTGGATAAAAATTCAGACCAAAATTTAACATTATCCTTTCAAATAATCATGTAAAAATATGATCAAGTAACTTTTTCAAGGGGTTTAACATGTCCACCAGAAGATTAGATAAGGTACCTAAAAATTTATTACTTATGGTTTATTTTATAAAACTGACAAAAACTAAACGAGCAAAAAAATTGGAGCATTATATTAACAAGTTTATTTACCTATAATGGAATTTTTTCCACTGTAAATTCACCCAAGGGCTTAATCCAGGTTTTAATTTATTGGTAATTGTCTCGAAAGTTGCCTCCTCTCCGATTTTGACCAAATTTGGTTTACGGGGGTTTTTTGGGGCGCTGATTACTAATCTGAAAAATAGTATATTTCATTACCAGTACGGAAATTACGATTTTTCCGTGCGCGCGTGACAAATGGACGTGTAATGAACGATATTTTTTATTATACGTAGGTACCTGAAAACAACATAAACAAAAATCATCGCAAAAAATTATTTAAAACATTGCGATTATTTATTTTTATTTTTAAAACAGTAAAACAAATTAACAAAAAAAAATTACAAGCTAAATCTAAGAAAATTAATTTTGGACGGAACCGTTATGATTAATGGTTATATTTATTGTACAATTCGTATTATTGTTGAAGCTCAATCCCTTTTGTATTTCTTTCTGTTGAACTAAAGATGTTAAAGCGGAGTGTTCGTGTATGTTTTGGTTCTCTTGATTGACTGTTACAGATTTTGTAGTTTCCAAGTTACAAGGCCTAAACAACTTTTGGGATACTTCAATTTTTCTTTGTATGGACTTTTCTATATATCCTTCTGCTACATTGAAAGAAAGCCATCCTCCGTGTCTTTTCAAAGTGAGCAAATCACCGCCGCTTTCTACGAACATGGTAGCCGAAGAACGCCTTAGCCCATGTCCGGTATATTCTTCGTGATTTTTTAGCTTTAAGTATTTTGCAACAAGTTTTGAAATACCACTGATAGTATGGCACCCAACATGTTGAGCATAACATCTTTGGTTTCGGTATGCAACAAATAATCTTCTGCTCTCCATGTTTTTAGGGCGGAGATCTGCGTATTTACGGTAAAGTGTACAGGGATTGAATTTGCAATTTTCATTGGTAATGGTAAAACTTCTTGACCTGTGAGTTTTTCCATCTCGTAAGAACACGACAAGGAAACGCCCATTATCTTCCACATCGTCTGAACTCAAACGTATTAAATCATCTCTGCGGCATGCGCCGTAGATGCCAAACACTAAAATTACTTTTGCTAGTAGATATTGTCCATCTGAAGCTTCACATAGAAATTTGGTTACTTGTTCTGATGTAAGAACCTTGGATTTCTTTGGTACATATCCTACAGCTTGTCGTTTTAAAAAAGCGATAGTTTTGGATATTGGTTGTGAGTATTTTTTTTATTGCCAAACAACTCTTTAACATGGAGAATTGACTCCATAAGGTGGATGACTTCATAGATTTGACTTCTTCAGAAAAATAAACTAAGAGAATATCGTCACTCACAATTTTGATTCTTTTCTGAGTCCGCCATTCGGTAAAAATGTGATATTTATGTTCATATCTCAACCTGGATTTCACTGGTAATAAATCTGCATTCACTTCTGCCGCTTGTTGTAATATAATATCGGGAATATCCGGATTTTCTTCCAAATCTGAATTCATTTTTTTAAAATGGCATAAATTTTACTGACAGAAAATAAAATATGTCAATAATAAATAAATCGTTGTTATGAACAGTTTCCTTGGATGGATTTTTGTATAAGCGCACGGAAAGAGGGATCGGAAAAAAAATTCCGTGCGCTGTTCTAAAAATGTCATATTTACTGTATTTTATACACAGTTGAAAATGTAGTATTTTCAGGTAAGTATAATAAAAATATTTTTTCGGCACCTTTTTGTTTTCGAGTTATTCATCATCAAAGTTGAAAATCTAACTAACCTTATTTACATTATTCCTCCTTCTTTTTGCACAGAATTCTTGATTTTTACACTAAAGTGGCACACAACATTTCACAAACAACTTTTAAAAACTTGTTTTTATATTTATATTAGGTACACCTTTTTTCCATTTAATTGCAAACCTCCACTTTCACACGCCGCAACGTGGCCCAAAGGGTTTTTAAAAAAAATCCGATCCTTTGAATTAAAGTTGTTTTGGCCTAAATTTTTAAAAAAAGGGGTTTAAAAATTTTAGTGGCCTTTTCCCCAAAAAATTTAAAACCTTGTTGTAAGAGCCCCGTGGTAAGGAAAAAAAATTTTTTTTTATTTTTTCCCACAAATTAAAAAAAGGGTTTATTTGACTTAAAGATAATTAAATTAGAATAGGGCAACAAAAAATTTTTTATAAAAAATAACCCTTTTATTTTTTTTTTTTTTATATAAAAATAAATATAAATATATTAAATTAAAATTTAAAAAATAATTAAATATTTATTTTTAAATATTAAATTAAAAAATTTTTATAAAAAATATTTTTTTTTTTTATTTTTTTAAAAAATTATTATAATTATTAAAATTAAAAAAAATTATTTTTTTAAATATTATATTTTTTTTAATTTTTTTTTTATAAAATTTAATTATTTATTTTTAAAAATCAAAATTTACTAATTGGCATACGCTCACAACACAAATTAAGAACCACGAACTTACTTTGAAAGGGTTGTTTAGAGTAAATAACCCACACTTCGGCACTTCACAGCCCCCACACTTTGCGAGTGGATTGTAAGCTTTTCAAAAAATCGTGCCCGTTTGTCCGGAACTTTGAATAACGTCCGGAATTCTATATGGAAAAAAGTTAAAATTTTTCTAAATGGCCTCAAAAAGCAATTTTATAAAATGGAAAGTCCAATTTGTGCAAAATTTCAAATCTTAAATCCAGAACGTAACAGCCCCCCAATCCCACCACGAGGATCGCCGGGCCTTTTCAAAAATTCGTGAATAAGGTACTTTTATTCAACATTTAGAAATATTCACCTCCACAGGTATCCTTTATCTGGCTGCTAATGACTCAAACAGAGAAAATGTTAAAATACTCATAATAATTTTGTTCCCGAGAATCTCGGTTTTACTTAGGAGTGCCTCGAACAATAACTTTATTTTCTAGGGGTTTACTATAAAGAACTGGAAAATGTTATTTCCAGGAAAGTATAGTTATAAAGATAATTGCAAATAACCAAAAAACAATTTATGATTTTTTTATTGCCGGGAAAGTTTAAATCTTTAATGGCGAAGTCGGCACTTTAAAAAATGTCCCAAAGTCCCAAAAATGGGTTTCCCGCAAATATCCGCCAAAATATGAGAATAATAAAATTTTGTTAAGACAAAAAATGAAAATCACCTCGGAATCTACAAAAATGGTCCTTACCATTTTTTCGCAACACCAATATTTTTCGCAAAAACGGCCGTCGAAAAATCCATAACGTTCCACACTGGATAGATGTGGTTAGTTGAGAGTCTGCGAGTCACTGGTGTGATGGATATCCCGGTTTTTTTTTTAAATATTGGACTTTATTAAAAAGAAAAAAATATATTTAGAAACTAGACCCTCTTAGCTTTCATATGATGTGCATTGAAAAGCATTTCAATAGATGATGAGTTTTTGATTCGACTTATTCTACAGATTTTCTAGAACTCCGGAAACGCCTAAAAAATGCAGATGGGCAAAACAATTTTTTATCAAAACGCAAGAAGGTGGTTAAGGAAATTTTCTGGGATCATTGAACACTTTCTAAGGTCCCATTATAAAAAAAAAATGTTAATAACAAACCATTTTCGCAAAAAATATCAATAAATTAATGAGAAGATACTCTCAAAATATTGTGAAGAAAAACTTTGACCGCTTTTTTTTAATATTTTAGAAATATCAGAATGGACCCAAACTCATATGAAATGATAGGTACGGGTTTTCCCATTGCGATGAACTTTAAATGATTAAAAAATTGTTTTTGCCCGAGTAATGGAACAATTTCCGTCGCTTATAAGTGAATTCTTAAAGATACGGCATTCTAGGAAACTATTAATTTTTTAAAAAAACGGGACCATTTTTGTAGATTACAAGGCAATCTTCATTTTTAAAGAAATTCTCCAATTCATATTTTGGCGGATATTAGCGGGAGACCCATTTTTTGGGCTTGAGGGCCATTTTCAGCCCTTTCCCACCTGTTAATGTTAGTTAACTTTTTCGCCGAAAGCATCACCGAAGACCTAAGAATTGCCACAAGGGAAAATTGCAGATTTATTTACAGCTTGTTCCTTCATTTACTGGACTACCAGGAGTAAGCTATGATTTTCCATTGCCATCGGTCTTCGGGGGGTCTAGTTCAAAAACTGTTTCCCCAGAAGAACATATTTTTTTTGCTTTTTTTAACCCAAAAAAACTACATAATTTTGTAACATTGATGAGAATGCTTATTTTGCGTTTTATTTAGGAAGTTATTAAAACATGTTCCAGAAATGCCCTGCACGTCCATTTCAGTACCTGTTCTCTTTTATGCAATGCAATCTCTCCCTGCCCATTATACAGTGTGCCCCAAAATTGGGCTTACATTAGTGGCAGCGGGTAGACTACAGTGTTGGTTAAATTAGGAAAGTTTTAACAATTTAATTGCAAAATTAATCTCTTTTTTTGATTTTATTTATCTTTTATGGTTTGAGATAATTAAGAAAAACCAAAAAGGTGCATTTTTAACTTTTGCCTGTAGCTCCCAAACTACCAATTTTACGGTTTAAGATTACTACATAATTAAACACTTTTTTAAGAAATAATTTAAGTAAAAATATTGTTTTAGGCTTAAGCAATCTGAAAACCTAGACTTGTGATACATCAATGAAAAGCTCTTGAAGAGCTTTTTTTAAAAAAGTAAAAAACAATATGGTCCGTTGAAAATCCCAAAATTTGGTTTAAAAATCCCAAAAATAAATAAAGTTAGAAACTATTTTTTTTCTTAAATTAAAATCTTCTTAAAAAGTGTTCTAATAATGTATAATCTTAAAACCGTAAAATTGGTAGTTCGCGAGCTACAGGCAAAGGTAAAAATTCACCCTTTGGTTTTTTTTAATTATCTGAAAAACCATAAAAGATAAATAAAATCTGAAAGCAGATTTAATTTTGCAATTAAATTGTCTTTCCTAATTTAACCAACACCTAGCCTAATGGTTCCCGGTTACCAATACATGTAGGCCCCAAATTTTGGGGCACATTTTTTTTCTGGTCTGGAGACCCTTGCAACTAACCACAACTATTGAGAGAATATGCCCTTAAAATTTTAGCCTTGTGGGAACAGGTTATAGGTAAATTGCCATCCCGACGACAACTTTACTTTCGTCTGGCACATACTTGTAACCATCAAAATAGGTTATCAATTTTTTTTCAACTCATACATATGGAAATTATATCATATCAAAATTTTAGCTTTGTGGAAGCAGTTTAATTTTTTTTTTGCTATTTTCAAAATTTTAAGGAATGATGTAACCGAAGGATACCTGCCAGAACGGTATTTTTATAATTGACCGATAGTAAAATAATATTTAAAAATTTTCTAGCTTTTTGGGAAATGCGTTCGTCGGATGGTTCACTGGCTCTTAGACTATTTCTCTTCAATTTATGACCGGTTGCACCAACATTTAAAAGGAATCCTTAGCGTTAAGTATTCCTTAAATTTCCAATGTAGCCGATCACATTGCTTGTTTAGCTATTCTAAGGATTACCTTGTGCTAAGGGTTCCTTAAAATTGTTAGTGCAACCGGCCATGAATTTGTTTAATTAACATTTTTTTTTAGGTTTTGTCAAATCAAAAATCAAAAAAATGCCTTTTGCGAAACTTACGAAAGAAAAATTAAAGTAGAACAAAGTCTTCAGGTAGAGATTCCATAATCTCTCTTTTAGAACTCAGTTAAAAATGCGAAACAAATTATAAAAATCTTTTTGAGATTTCGAAAAATTAAGATTGAACACTGCACGGCAATACAGGACAATTTAAGTCTTAAAGAAATTAATGCCAAGGTAATCTAATTTGGTTCTAAGGTTTCTTAAAAAGTTGTTTTTTAGCTTAAAGGGAGTTGGATCTAAAAAGTAAAAGTAATTTGAAAAATAATTCTTCCCAGTACAATAAGGATATTGGTAGTGAATCTGATGTTCAAAGGTAGGTGTTAGAGAAATAATCAAAGATCCTTTTAGATAAAAACCGGTGTTCTATTCATTAGGTCATTCTATTGACCATCAACATCAAGAAATAAGAGCAAATGATAATAGATAAAGAAGGGGGAATAAAGGGGTAAGGAAAAACATTTGAAAATAGGTGACGTAAAAGGGGGTGACCACATATATGTTGCCAAATTTTCCCAGACTTTGTGAAGTTGGGCTGAAAATTTTCAAAATTTTATTTTCTTTAAAAAAGAAAATTTAAAATTTCTTAAATATTAATGAAGAATTTTTTATTTTAAACATGCAAATTTTATTTTTTTTTTCTTTAAAAATGGTTTTTATTTTGGAAAAATTTATACCTTTTTTTTTTTGGGCCGAACCACCCCCAATAAAACTTGCGGATCGGTGGGTATTAAGGGACAGAAATTGGGGACGGATTTAAATAATATAAAATTTATAATTTATTGTTTATTTAGGTGGGTATAATTTTAAAATTTACTTTTAAAAATTTAAATATATAAGTTTTAATAAATTTATAACTATTACATACATAATTACATTTTTAATCTAAATATCTAATTAATTCTGTTTCACTATCAGAGTCATCATTGAGATTATTACAAAGGATTTATGTTGTTTTGATGAAATGTAAGAGCCCTCAATTTTTATAATGTGCTGATAAATTTTTCCCCAGCTCTAAACTGTTATGTTAGTAAAACTTTTTTAACATTAAACTGGGACAAAGTAGGTGAAAATTTTTCTGCTCTGATCTTTGATTTACTTGTTTCACAAATGCTCTAGGGGGTTTAAAAATACAGTGATACGGAGGAAACGTAAGACAGTATGCCAAATTATCACCATATTGTTTTTTAATTGCATATGAATTTAGGGCTTGTTTTTTTTTAACTAATTTAAAATAAATATTTTCTAACAAATATTCCTGGATTTCAGTTTTTTAAATTATGAAGCTGGTGCTTTGTGTAGCAGACGGCTGTGGTACTTGCGTTATCCATGACAATAACACTGTTGTTTGGAATATTTTTTAAAAGATAATTTTAAACCAGTTTTCAAAAAGTTCTGCACTTGTATCCTCATGATAAACCAAGCTAGAAACCTTAATATTCTTTTCAGACAAAGCAAAAAGGGGAAAAACCCCTTCTGAACCAGCGTGTATTATGGAATGCGTTTTCCTTTATTTAAGGGCTTTCGTCTGACAGTTTGACTGGAATCAACCCATCCCTTTGTACTGTGTCTTTATCGAACCATGTTTCATCAAGGTAAATTATGGATCTGTTTTCTAACCTATATCTTTAAAATTTTTTGAAGGGAATTAAATCTCCAAGTGCGTAACCCGTGCGTTCCATTCTACTTGTTTTTGTTATTTTGGGAAAAACCCCTTTTACAAACAACTTTATGGAGGGTGGCCGGCTATTTTTTTTTTTCCGGGGGCCCCCGTTTTTAAAAAAATTTTTTTTCCATTATTAGGTCCTGATCACTATTGTCTATACGGTGAGATTGAAAATCACAAGTTTTTTCTTTTGTTCAATTATTACTAATATTTAAAATCTTGTATCGATGATATTTAGTTTTGTAAGTAGACAGGTTTCTTTTAAACTTCTTGTTTAATTAGTCTTTACTGATTAAAAACACATTTTTTTCAACCTGTTTTGCATGTAATGACAAATATTTCGACGGACAAGTTTTATTCTGTAAAACAACTTTTCAAAAGCACAAAAATTAAAAAACGGAAAAAAACCTAATGGCAATACCAAAAAATACCTGGCCCCCCCCTGCCATTTTAAAAAAATGGGTTTACCCAATAACAATAGGGAATAAAATCGTTTTAAAATTTTTTGGGGTATTTTCCGTCAAAAGCCATAAAGATATACTTTGAACAGACATTTTTTTTTAGTTTTTATGTAAATGTCCCGTAAAAATTTTCAAACGTCAATAATATTGTTCTGAAAATACTTTGTTCTGGGTTATGGATTTAAAGTTCCTGACATAAAAAAAAATAATTTACTTTTGTTAGGTAAAATTCTAAAAAGCACGAAATAAATTTGTTGTTTAGGAAAAAATATTTTTTGATTATCCACGTGCTATGAACATCACGAAATTATTCAAAACAAAATCAAAAACAAATATAT
>JAHBCN010026327.1:0-10703 GCA_019359885.1 Listronotus oregonensis | reverse complement strand
TTTTTCGATTGATTTGCCTTTGTGGTTTTATTTTGTGTTTGCAGAGTTTTTTGGGTTAATAAAACCTCCTTATTTTAGTAATTAGTGTTTAATAAATTGTGAGTATAATTTTGTGTTTATTGTTATAATATGGTGACGTCATCCTTTCAGCTTCTATCTAAATTAATGCTGGGGTGCCCCACGGCACCAACTATGTTTCTTCTTACATTAACGATGTCTCTTTCACAATCCATCCTATTATTAGTTTTGCTGACGATAGTATCCTCCACCCTAATATTCAATTTTTTTTAGCCAGCCTATAGGCCTTTTACGAGACTTATCTTGATTTAGGCTTCAAAAATTTTGTCCAGTTTAATTCTTTAAGACACAGTCATGTTTAATGTCACGAAAAAAAGTCATTTTATCATTTTGGCATTACTATTGGGAAAAACCGTAACTGGCACAAACACATTACATCCATAGCCTCAGCTAATTCAAAAAAGCTTGGATTTCTCTTTCGAACCAAAAAGTATTTCTCCCCGTTTTATCTATATACTCTGCATGTATTCCAAATTAGACCATCTTTAGAATATTGTTTCCATATCTGGGAATGGCGTTTCCTACAACTCTGAACATCCTTGATTCCATTTAAAAAAGAGCTGTTCATCTTATTGATCCCACGCTTACAGAAATGGTTTTTTCTCTTACCCACCGACGGACTGTAGTAAATATGTCGCATTTTCATAAGTATTTTTAGGAGTTGGCAAGTATAATTTCTCTGACAGCTCCTAACAGAGCAACACGTAGTGCTGCATGCAACCTTTAACAGTTCAACTGAAGAGGCTTCGAACTTCCCACTTTCTGGTGAAAAAATACCGGTAGGTATTTTCGGTGAAACCAGAAGTAATACAAAACCATTTAATAAATCAAACAATGCATATTTGTCAAATACCGATAGACAAAACTTATTCTTTTACCTTAAAAAATTGAAATGTTTCAATTCCAATTTATTTAGGATGTGTGTCTGACAGAAAATTACCACGATTGCCATAAAATTCAAAAACATATTTTATTAATGTATTAGATTTAATTTTTATTACATTATTAGATTAATTTTTTATTGATTTAATAACCTAAAATTTAAAGTAAATAATATTTTTTAATCATAATTATTGTTTTGGTATTTTCCCCTGTTTCATTTTTATTTTTACAGTTAAAAACATTAGGAATATGGTAACATCTGAAGAAGCCGTAAAAAACGAAAAATAATCAAATTTATTTTTCCATGACTACTTGATTTAAAATTAAGCCTTTTAACGTATTTTGAGCACTCTAGATTGAGATTTAAATAAATAAATTTTTAATTACCAGTCACTTTCGGAAATTAAAAAAAAACCCTTAAATAAGTCAAAAAAAAATTAAATAAGTCAAAAAATGCATATTTATGTCAATCACTAATATACATTTTTTTTTACTTAAAAGATAAAAATTTCACTGGGGGAACCACTTTTAGAAAACACCGGCTTTAATACCTGCAGATAAATTTAGATCACGACGGCCAAAGCCACAGTGATCCAAATTTCTTAATAGCCAATCGTTCCTAGTCCTGTTGGCTACATTGCGCAGAAAAACCTTTGCGCTTTTATACTGTGACGTAAGTCTGACAGTCACGGGCTAATCATGATTTAAATTTGGTAATTTTTTTCGTAACAAAATTTTTTTATCAGGGTTAAAAAAATATTATTTTTTAACTTAAAGCATTTTTAAGTGAATAAATTAGGTTATGTTCATACTTTACGTATAAAAACACACATTTTAAAACTCTGCGATTTGTCCTATTGCTTTTTAGTATTTTTGTATTGTTAAACCGACCAAAATTTAATAGGCCGATAAATTAAATTTGGCGCCTTTTGCTTCTTTGAACACGCTATATCTGGCAAGGTTAGTGTTCAAAATTCGATCTCGTTTATAACTTAAAATAGAGAAATGGCGTTTGCACAGTACGTGCTACTTTTTCATGAAACAAAAGATACCATAAACAAAATTTTCATAGCCCTCCCAGTTTTTAAGATACAAGGTAAAATTTAAAATTTGGCATTTTTACGCACCCCTCGTACCTCGAATATCATTTATCGTAACAAAAAAGTAAAAAATAGCTCGTACGTAGTTTCCGATTTAATAACGGAAATGGCATTTTTTTTAAGGAACACCCTTTTTTTACCTAATTTAATTAAATTTCAAAATTCCAAAATAACATAATCACAATAACCAACAAAAGCAAAGTTTACAATAGGCCATGGCTTTTGACCAAACAAAAGTAAAAAAATGTATTGGTTAATAAAAATTGTAAAAATTGTTAAGATTTTGTTATTATAGTTCTTATTTTTTACTACTTATTATTATTATTACTAATTTTATGTATTTTGTGTATTTTAAATCTCATCTCGCTAAAAAAATATTTTTCATCTGTCTTCTATACTCGAATTACATTTCAGGCAAAATTGGCATTTGCTTGAACTTGAGCCAAACACCAAAAACAAATATGATTCTCTATTCCATTTTAAAACTTTCTACAAGAAGAAGATGGATTTGCTTCTACACTAACCAAACGTCAATTTTATCAATATCCTCTATTGTCTTTATTATATGATCTTGGTCTGCGTTGTATAAAAGATCCATAACTGCCTTCTTTCAGAATATCCAAAGATTTTAAAACTTAAACATATCATATTTAAAAAAATATTTATATTTTATTGCTATTTGTAAAAAAGGTTTATTATTTTAGTAGCAATCGAAAAAAAAGAAACAACCCCTATGAACCAAAGTGGAACTTGTAAAAAATCATATTTTGAAGAAAGACATGACATTTGAATTGATTATTTGCGTTGAATCTTATAGTCGACTACAGAAATTACATTTTTAACTATAATTCTTTTTTGCAAAGAGCAAGCCATAAGCAATGATAAACAGAATGACATAATAGCTATTTGTGTATTAAGAGTGCAAAGTGATACATTGCCGCTTTGAGCAAGAAGTCTGACGCGCGACGAGAGCGGCAATCTCACTTTGCACTCGAATTACACAAACGTTTTTTTTCAACCGCAGATTTTATAAAAACATTTGGTAAAAATTAATGATTATTGATAACCCTAAATTGGACAGTTTAGATTTTAGAACGTGCGAGCATCATTTTGCGCTACACAAGTGTGTTATTGTTATGGTTTCCATAGTAACTCAGCAATTACATAAGAGCTATTTTTTCCTTTTTTTTACGATAAATGATGTTCGAGATACGAGCGGTGCGTACATATCTTAAATTTTGCCCTGTATCAAAAAAACTAGGAGGGCTATGAAAATTTTGTTTATGGCATCTTTTTTTTCTCGAAAAATTTGCCGGTATTGTGAAAACCGCATCACGTTATCTTTACCAATAATTAAGATACCTAAATGTATTGATAATTAAACACCCTGTACGTCCGCAGCTCAAGCAACCCTTCAGAAAGTTATATAGTTAGTGCGCTGTTGCCAGTGTAAACCAGTGTTGGCAAAAATCAATATCGGAAAAATGATTGTACTAACTAAATACTACTGTAAAACACTATTATTTTAACATAAATGTCTGTATATTTTTAAGTCCTAGATCTGGCCACTGGCTAAAATGTTGTGACAAAAAGATAAATTGACGTTGCAAAGGTTCTACGGAACCCGAAAAAAAATGTGTTATATTTAATTACTTGCTTACAATAGCGAAAGATCGAAAATTCGATTGTCCCAAAAAGATGATGATAAATTTTAAAGAATCAATAGCGAAAATTGGATTTGACAAGTAATAATAGGAACGAGTTTATGTCGGCGTTAGCATCACATATTCCGAACTGTCGAAAGCAACCCCCAATTCTCTAAGGAAAAATCTTGGCCCGGGATGATTTCCCAAGATTTTCCAACTATATTTCAGTTGAAAATCCCGTTCGAGGACCATTTTTCTTGGTTTTCTCGGTCGGTTTGATCGGATTTCTAAATTTTACATGAAAATGTTTGTTTATAGCTTTAAATTGATTTATTTTTCTTGTTTTACTTTTATCTAAAACAAGAAAGAGCTGTATTATACACGCAAAAGGGTGTGTATATTGTTAAGTACAAATCTTTTAAAGTAAAAGTATAGATAATACGTTTTATATGAGGGTAGTCTGATATGTATGCGACCTCAACTAAAAAGGGTGATGTTATCCGCAAACTTTTATTGTAAGTTGGTAAACCTTTTATAACTACAAATTCAAGGGCGCAAGTAATTTTGATAAAACATTTTTAAAATAAAGGTTTTTGAATTACACGTGTATTTCATATTCTTGAAAATGAAGAAAATATCATATCGAACTGTTTTAAAATTCTTAAGGTATAATTACCAAGGCCATAGGTATCTCAAGGGATATTGAAAATATCCTGCAGGAAAATTAAGTATAAAAAATCTTTGCGCAACTTGGATGCTGCGATCGTTAATGGCTGATTAAAAATACCCAAAAATAACAAAGCTACATAAATTTATTTGAAAATGTGTCTAGTTCGTTTGTTTTTTGTCTTGTTAATCACGCATTATGACAGTGTCGCATTGGTTTAACCGGACGAGGAGGGGGTAAATTTTAATTTTAAATTATTGTTAACTTGCGAAAATGGCACAATAAAAAAACAATGAATACGTAGATAATATTCCTCATTTATGGAGAGTGTCGTTAATCTGCGACCGTTGCTTCGAGATTGTACGCACGACGGATTCCCTTGCGGGCTCATTATGGACCCAAGTACTCGGGTGATTGCAAGTTAGGTCGGTCTAAGTCAAAAAAAAGTGTGGACAACATTGTGGAAAAATCACGTTCAACGTGTCCAAGCACTACAGCCCGAAGACTTCTTGGGCGTTGACAACTTACTTTAGACAGGACCGTAATTGAAACACTAAATGAATGTAAGTTTCTTATTTTTTAGTATTTTAAGCTGTTAATTTCTATATACAGTTAAAAAAAGTGTCAACTTGGGAATTACCCTGTATATACAGAGTATTTTAAAAGTAAACCTAAACTTTTTAGCAGCATCTTCACCTCATTAAAATACGAAAAAAAGTTCCCATTAGCAGGGCTCCAACAATGACCCATTTTCGAGTTACAGCCCGTTAAAGGGTCAGTAACGAAAACGGTTTTAAATGTATTGCAAGTACTAGGAAAATGTCATTTAAATATAATTTCACAGATTTGTATTAAATTTTATGCATAATTTAATGTCATAAAGAGCAAATTAATACACGGCTGATAAAGTTTAGATTTTTAAGGCTAGAGTGTGTTTTGTCAATAAAAAATTTTATGCTTTCCTTTTTTGTCAATTTGAGTTATCAATCAAAAGGAACGGGTAATTCAAGGTAAAAGAGGTACTCTTACGATAGTTAGTCTATCGTTTTATGGTAAAAGTACGCGTCGTTTGCGATAAATTTGAGTTTAAAAATCTTAGTGCACATTTTTTTAAAGTTAACGTAAACCTTTTCCTGCATCTTTCTCCCATTAAAGTAGAAAAATGGATCCGAAAATGCCCGTTTTTGAGTTACAAACAGACATTCCTAATAAAAAACGTATGGCACTGGTAACATAAATTTTAATTTTTATTTAAAATAGTTTCCTTACTGGTCTGAGTAGACAACTTATCCACCGATTTGCTAGGATTGTGCTCCATTCGGGCACGTATATTTTTAAGAACGGTTTTTTAAGCACGGTAGGCCTTCCGGGGAATTTCCCCCTTAAAAAATAAATTCTTGTTTTCAAAGCGATTGATTAGAAATGTCTGGACAAAATGTTTCGTACTCAACAATTTTGTAAAAGGAAAAGGTTTTTTTTTAAAAAAAAAAATTTTTTAAAAAAAATTTTTTTCCCTTTTTTTTTAAAAAATTTTTTAAAAAAAAAAATAAAAAAAAAAAAATTTTAAAATTTTTTAAAAACCAAAAAAAATTTTTAATTTTAAAATTTTTTTTTAAAAAAAAAAAAAAGGAAAAAAAATAAAAAACCCTTTTTAAAATTAAAAACCCCCAAAATTTTAAAAATTTTTTTTGAAATTCCCTTTTTAAAATTTTTTTTAAAATTTTTTTAAATTTTAAAAAACAAAAATTTTTTTAAATATTTTTTTTTTTAAAAAATTTTAAAAATTTTTCCCCCAAAAAAAAAAAATTTTAAAAAATTTTTTTTAAAAAAAATTTTTTAAAAAAAAAAAATACCCTTTTAAAAAATTTTTTTGGGGTTAAAAAATTTTTAAAAAATTATTGGTTTAAATTTTTTTTTGGGGTAAATTATTTTTTTCCAAAAAATTTTTTTTTTTTGGGGCTCCCGAAAAAATAAAAAACTTTTTTTAAAAATTTTTTAAAGAAAAATTTTTTAAAAAAAGAAAATAAAAAAAATTTTTAAAAATTTTTTGAAAAAAAATTTTTTACCCAAAAAACCCCCCAACTTTTTATTTAAAATTTTTTGTAAAAATTTTTTAAAAAACCCCTTTTCATTTTTTAAAAAAAATTTTTTTTTTTTTTTTAAATTTATTTTGGGGAAATTTTTTAAAATTTTTCCAAAAAAATTTTCCAAAAAGAAAATTTTAACCTAACAAAAAGTAAAAAAATTTAAAAAAAAAAATTTTTTTGGTTTAAAAAAATTTAATTTTTTTTAAAAATTTGGGGAACCGGGAAAAAATTTTTTTTTTTTGGAAAATTTTTAAAATTTAAGGAAAAAAATTTTAAAAAAATTTTTTAAATTTTTTTATTGGAAAAATTTTTTGGGGTTTTAAAGGTTTGAAATTAATTATTAATAAAAAAGGAAGAATTTTAAAAAAAGGAAAATTCAAAAAAAATTTAAAAATATTTTTTCCCCCTTTTTTTTTTATTTTCCCCCCCCTTTCCCTTTTTTTTTTCCCCCCCTTTTTCCTTTTTTTTTTTTTTCCTCTTTTTTCTTTTTCTTTTTTTTTTTTTAATTTTTTCCCCCCTTTTTTTAAAAAAATTTTTAAAAAAATTTTTAAAAATTTAAAAATTTTATTTTTAAATTTAAAATTTTATAAAAAAACAGGGTCCCCGGGTTTTTATGGGGAAATTTTCCCTTGGATCCAGGTAGAACATCGAAAAATAATCCGAATTTTAAAAAAAAATTCCTACAGGCCTTCATTAAAAAACCCCACAGCCGCCAAAAGGGCCCCCTTAAAAAATTGGGGTTTTTAAATTACTTTTAAACTACTGGTATATTTAAAAATAAAAATTTAATGTGATACACACTATTAAGGACCTTTAAAAAATGATTTTTAAAAATACATTTACCTTGTTTACTTTGGGGGGCCCCGGAGGGGGTTTTTTACACCTTAATGCCTATTTTTTTAAACCCCCCTGTTTTTTTAAAGCCTGAAAAAATATTTTTGGATACATGGAACCTTACACTAAAAAATTACTTTTGCTCATTTCGATAAAATAACCCCGTTTTGGGAAAAAAAAAATTAATAAACTAGAAAATTTTTTTTTTTAATAAAAAAATTTTTTTTTTTTTTCTGCTCCCAAATTGCGATACTTATCATTCAAAGAACAGAGAAATTTTTTTTAAAGTTTTTAATTTAAAAAAAAAATACATTTTAAAAAAAAATTGCAAAACCAAATTATGTAAACAAAGTTAAATTCTTCAATTAAAAAAAAGAACAATTAATTTTAAAAAAACTTCATAAGTAGGTTCGACGTGGGCTCCGTGAACTCTAATACATTCGGGGCCCCGACAACGGGGACTGCTGCACTCGCCACAAAACCCCCGGATTGTTTCTTATATCATTACAATGAAATGAATTTTTTTTGGGGCAGTTCTTCCCAGTATCGATCGGAGTGGAATACACTAAAGGGGTTTTAGATTACCCCATAGATAAAAAAAATAATGGTATTAGTTTTCCCGGGACCGGGAGGCCAGGCAATAGGTTCCCCTTTATACCTATCCAACGGTTTGCAAAAACATTATTTAGGTGGGCCTTTTAGCAACGCTGAAATGGGGGTGGGGCTCCATCATGCATAAAAAAAAAATCTCGGCGGATTGCAAGTGGCAAATCTTTAATAAATCCGGAAGATTTTCTGGAGGAACTCCAAATAAAGTTCTCCTTAAGTCGTGGCGGGGGTATGAAGGAATTAAATAATTGCCAATGATCCCCCAGATATTTATTGATTGGAATTGATGTTGATGATGAGAAACAATAGTAGCATGGGGGTTTTTTTGGCCCCCACATGTAAGTTATGAAAAAATTTCAATGCCATTTTTGCTGCTTCATCCGTAAAAAGAATCGAGCTGATAAAGTTGGGGGGTTAAATTCGCCTTTTTGATTTTTCGAGCAAAAAAAATCCGGGGGAAATTGTTATGCACTTTTTGTAGGTGATATGGGTACAACAGTTGTTCTTGGGGTACCTCATGTACAATTGATTTGGACGTATGAAGCTGAGGGAAAAATTTTAGTGCTCTTGTAGTAGTATCCCCCTACAGCATCTAAAATGTCTTCCTCCCCAAATTTACTGTACGTGCTGTTCTTCTCCAAAACCGTATTCTTTTTAAAAAAACCCCAAAAATTGCTTTAAGAAAAACAATAATATCACCTTTTTTCGTGGAAACCAAAATACCCCTTTCCCTTGGGGGGTTATCAACTCGTTGAAATGTCTTCTGATCTGGAATAATGCGTTGGGGAAACTTTCCCCTTTACAATCAAGACATTTTGACCATTTTTTTAAAAAGCATATGCCCCCCCAAAAAGGTAAAAATTTTCCAAATTTTTACCCCAATTTTTTTAAAAATTTGAAAAATAAAGGTAAAAAAATATTATTTTTAAATAAAGCAAGGTTTCTTTTAAAAAAAAATTTTTCCCTTAAAAGCCCATTTTTTTAAAATTTTGGTTTTTTTTATTGGAAGCGCCCCCCCTTTTTTTACCTTTTTTAAAAATTTAAATTTTAAATTTTTGGGGGGCCCCTTTTAAAAGTTTTTTTAAATTTAAAAACCCAAAAAATTTTTTCCAAACTAAGACTTTTTTATTTTAAAAAAGAAAAAAAAGGCCCCTTTAAAAAAAATTGGGTTTTTAATTTTTTAAAAAAAATTCAAAAACAAAAAAAAAAAACTTTTTTTTTAAGGAAGGGGTTGGGGTTTTTTTCAGGCTTTTCCCCCCCGGGTTTTTAAAAGGATTTTTTCCCCTGCAAAACCCCTTGCAAAAACAGGGAAACCCCAGGGGAACTTTTGAGGGAAACAAAAATACAAAAAGGATTGCCACCAAATAAATCCGGACAATTTTAAT
The DNA here is from genome assembly GCA_019359885.1 of Listronotus oregonensis. Classification (NCBI taxonomy): domain Eukaryota; kingdom Metazoa; phylum Arthropoda; class Insecta; order Coleoptera; family Curculionidae; genus Listronotus; species Listronotus oregonensis. The sequence continues at coordinate 1,415 of JAHBCN010026327.1, read as the reverse complement.
TTTTCAAAAACCTAATTTTTTGGCTTTTTTTAAATTTTCTTTTCTATATTTTTATTGGGTTAAAGGGGTAAAAAATTTTTGGAAGTTTCTGAGTTTGGATTTTTTTTTATTTTTAAAGGGGTGTTTTGGAAGGGGGGAAACTTTAACCCTTTCGACACGCAAAATTTTTAGTTTTGGGAAAACCTTTAAACAAAATTTTCCCCTTTAAAATTTTTTTAAAATTTTAAATTTTAAAAAAAATTAAAAGGGGGGAAATTTTTTTTGGGGAAAAACCCAAAAAAAAAAAAAAAAAGGGTTAAAAAAATTTTTAAAAAAAAAAAGGTTTAAAATAAAAAAAAAAATTTTTTTAAAATTTTTTTTAAAAAACCCTTTTTTTCCCAAAAAAAAAGTTTAAAAAAAGTTTTTTTGGGAAAAAATTTTAAAAAAAAAAAAAAATTTAAAAAAAAAATTTTTTTTTTTTGGGGGGTTTTTTTTTTTTTTTGGGGGAAAAAAAATTTTTTAAAAAAAAAAAGCCAAAAAAAAAGTTAAAAATTTTTTATAAAAATTTTTTTTATTTTTTTTTACTTTTAAAAAACCCCAAAATTTTTTTTTTTTTAAAATTTTTTTTTTTTAAAATTTGGAAATTTTTCCCCTTTTTTATTAAATTTTTTAAAAAAAATTTTTTTAAAAACCCAAAAATTTTTTTTTTAAAAAAACCCAAAAATTTTTTTTTTCCCTTTTTTTTTTTAAAAAATTCATTTTTTTTTTGTTAAACCCAAAAAATGTTTTTTTTAAAAATTTTAAAAAATTTTTTTTTTTTCCGGGGGGAAAAAAAAAAAATTTTTTTTAAAAAAAAAACCCCCCCCTTTTTTTTTTTTTGGGGAAAAAAACCCCAAAAAAAAAATTTTAAAAAAAATTTTTGAAAAAAAGGAAAAAAAAATTTTTTTAAAAATTTTTTTTTTTTTTTTAAATTTTTTTTTTATCGGAAAAATTTTTTTTTTAAAAAAAAAAAAAAAACCCCCCCAAAAAACCCCAATTTTTTAAATTTTTTTTAAAAAAATTTTTCCCTTTTTTTAAAAAAAAAATTTAATTTAAAAATAAAATTTTTTTCCCAAAAAAATTTTTTTTTTAAAATTTTTTTTAAAAAATTTTTTTTTAAAAAAAATTTTTTTTTTTTTTAAAATTTTTAAAAAAATTTTTAAAAAAAAAATTTTTTTTTTAAAAAAAAAAAATATATTAAAATTTAAAAAAATTTTTTAAATATTTAAATTTTTAAAATTTTTTAAAAAAAAAATAATTTTTAAAAAAAAAAATATAAATTTTATTAAATTTAAAATTTTTTAAATTAAAAAAAAAATTTAAATTTTTTTTTAAAAATTTTTTTTTTTTTTGGGGGGGGGGAAAAAAAAAAAAAAAAACCAAAAAAGAGGGAAAAA
>JAHBCN010026326.1:0-10663 GCA_019359885.1 Listronotus oregonensis | reverse complement strand
TTTATTTGATTACACGGGCCCCAAAAAAAAAAAGGTTTGGGGTGGGGTAAAGGTTTTTTGGGAGTATTTTTTCCCTGAACACAAATCTAAAAAAAAAATTTGGGGGGGGTTAAATAGAAATAAAAAAGAAAAGGCATAATTTAAATATTAACGTTTTTTTTAATGTAAAGCGTCAATTTTTAAAAACTATTAACGATACAAAAACTTTACGAGAAATAAACTATGTTTTTTACAAGACCTTTAATTTAAGTAATAAATTTTTTTTTCGTCTAAAAGCAATATTTTTCGAGTTATAATTAAATAACCAATTTTTTTTAGGATTTAAATTAAATAACTGAATTTTTAGGTTTTTTTAAGTGGGAAAAAACTAAAAATTTAAATTTTTTTTTTATTTTTCACAACCTGTTTTCATCTAATGAAAAATGATTTCGACGCGACATAGTTATATTCTCGTAAAAAATTTTTTTTCGAAACGCACAGTAAAAACGGTTATTCAACAGTGCCACTAAAATATTAGCCGAAATATTTATATGCCTAATGGTTAATATTCAAGAAATACCTGGCCCACCCCGCCCTTATGAAAAATTTTACCCATTAACAATGGTAATAAAATCGTTAAAGGTTTATTGGGGTAGGGTCCGTCAAAAGCCATAAAGGTATTTTAAAGACAGACTATAAAACTAATATAGTCCTTATTCTTAAGTATTTTCCCAATTAAATCATATCCCTTATTTAATTCTTCCCCGTATATCTGTAAAATAAATGTACTAGGCCAGAATAGAAGATTTTTATAAAAACCAAAAAATTTTTCCCTTTACGTATTAGTAATATATTTAATATAAGATAGTAAACTTTAATGGTTTATAAAAAAATTTAAAAAAACTTACCACATAAATTTTTAAAAAAAAAAAGTTTGACAAAATATGATTCAAAGTTTAAGGCTACATCTCCCCGGAACTCTAAAAGATTTGTATGACCCATGACAGATTAAAATGTGGGTTTAAAAACTTTTCGTTTTCCCCTTTTAAAAATAAATGAAAACTAAAATGTAAGTATGTATATTTATTGGAAAATTAGGTTACCACCAAAATTTATCATTTTTTTGAAATTGCCCAAAAAAAAGAACTTAATATTGTGGTGTGTAGTAGTAAGTAGAAAGGGGTCCCACCGGAAAAAGGATCCCGTAGGGTTACAGGCCCTCCAAACCCCCCCCTGGGTTGCCAACCACCCCTCGCCCCCTTTTTGGCTGAGAAGTCCTCACTACGTGTTTGCCATGTTGGCTATCACGGTTTTTGGGGGGGTTTTAATTTTTGGCTTGGCGGAGGGGGGGTTTTTAAGGGGGTGATTGAGAACGGGGGGGCCCCTTTCCCCAGTTCGGGGCAATCCGAAATCGGTTTTTTTTTGGCTAGGCCGAGAGGCCGGGGGGGGGTGGTCCCGGGCCTTCCTTTTTTGGTACCGGGTACCATCCAAAAGTCCCAGCCCCAAAAATTTAATTTTTGGTCTTTGTGGGGCCTTTGGAGAGCTGGATCATACCCAGATGGTCCTCGGATCAGAGGGTTTGGATGGTTTTCAGCTATGGGGGTAGATTTTTTTTGGCCCCTTTCTTTGATAAAAAATCAAAGGGTGTAAAATTCGAATTTCTTTTAATTTGCAGTTCCCCTACAAACCGGGGGGCTTTGGCCATTTCTGTACATGCGGTTTAGAAAAGAGGTGAGTCTTGAGATGTATTTTGCCCGTGGGGCTACGGAGGCATAAGACATACTTGGACGAATGGTTGAGTTTACCAGAAGAAGTTTATTTCTGATAGTTGGGGGGCTGTTCCTGTGTGGGAGTGGTTAGTTGGAATGGGCCATGCGCCCATCTGTAAGTTTTTTTTCGATGTGGGGCTTGAACGTGAGACGAGAATCAAGAATGACTCCGAACTTGACAGTGTGGGCCCCAGGGAATGGCGGGTTGTTTAGGATGACGTTGTCTTCCGGGCGTATGCGTCTGCGATGAATAAGAATCGTTGGGTTTTTTTGGGGGTTGTTTTTAAAATTTCCCCAAAATTGCAGAATTCATGGAGATTATTTGTCGCCTCTTGAAGTCGGCAGTGACTAAAGTAGGGTTTTGGGAGCGTGCAATGATGGAGTGTCGTCGGCATATAATGCCGTGTGTGTGATTCGAGGCGGAATGTCATGTGTATAAACTTTTAAAACAAGTGGGGGGGCAGGGCCCCCCGCGGTACCCGGCTTTAGTGTTCTGGGTGTGGAGAGGGCTGAGTTGACTTAACAAAATTTGTCTGTTTTTAAGATATGATTGAAAAATTTTTAATATATAGGTGGGAAAAACCCAAAGGGGTGTCAGCTTGAATAACAGTCCATTATGCCAAACCGTCGAAAGCCTTTTCAACATCGAATAGAAAAAACGCCCGTCGCTTCTCTTCTGTTCAGGCCCCGGTAGTGACCAAAACAAGTGAAGAACTTGTTGTTCAGCACTGTGTTTGGAACGGAAACCGAACTGAGTGTTGGGGATGATTGGAGTTCCTCAGTGTGTTGAATAAATCTTTAAAATTATCCCCACCACCTTCGCAACAGAGCTTGTTGGCTAATGTTACGTTGGTTTTGAGGAAACGGGGGTCTTTCCCAGGCTTGGGAATCATAATAACAATGGCATGCCCCCATCTGGGGGAAATAACCAAGTCGAAGTATCGCATTTGCGATGTTGGTTATGGAATTTAAAACCTTTTTCGGGGCAGTACTTTAAGAACTCTTTTGGAAATACCATCAGGCCCGGGGGCAGAAGGCCCTTAAGTTCCTGATTTTTTGAAAAGTTTCTATCGGAAAAACCGGTAGAAAGGGGGGTCGAGGTTATGTTTTGGGCTGGGTCTATTGATGTTGTCCACAGCCTCATCGGGTCTTCATAAATGCGGAGGTTCATAGAGCCGGGCGTTCATTTCATAGGAGTCAGCGAAACCCAGCCTTCTCCTCACCCCGTATAAACTAGGCCGCGAGCCCCCGAACAGGCTTAGGGATTTGTCTGGGGGTTCCCAGAGCCAAATCTTATAAGAGTTGTCTTCGGGCCGGGTTCTAAAAGGTTGTTCCATTTGGAAACATGAAACTCATGAAGAAGGTCTTTTGTTATTCTGCATAGCTCATTGTATGCACGTTTATGGGGGGGGACCGAGTCTGATTATAGAGGCGTCTAGCCGGTTGGGTTGTTGATGGGGCTCGAATATGAGCAGGATACTGAGGGGGGGGCTCTGAGAGCAGACGGGGGTTGCAGTCGTGCAACTTTGAATGGCTTTTTTTCAGTTCAGTTTGGCTTAGAACCGCACTGTCGATGTCGGACGGGTTTGTATAAAGGGTTTGAGAGTGATGGTAGCCTTTAGGTACGTAAGGGCAGGGTAGTTGATTCTAGTGCAAGGACTTGGGTTTTTTTGGGACTGTATCACAGAAGTAAGGGTTAGCAGAACAGGGTTATGTTCAGTGGGGCCTTCATCTAGGGGGAGATATCATAGTTAAAAAATATTTTTGATTGCTATGTCTATAATCAGGAAGGTAGCCGTCTTGAGGAGGATAAAAATTGGCTGACCGGGGTTGATGGTAGCCCCAGTGTCTAGGGGATATTGGGCTAGTCGTCTGCCTGAAGCATTCATCAGCCGACTATTCCAGATAGGACTTTTGGCGTTTAGATCACCAATAAGGATGCAGTTTTTGTTATCAGGCAGGAAAAAAAGTGATGTCATTTTCAGACATCAAACCTGTGGGGCCTTATAAACAGAGTACCGGGTAGTGCCATGGTATTTAGTGATGATGGCGGTGCCAGAATTTTTTTGAAGGTGGTATCCACTTCTTGGAAAGCGTAGGACTGCAATGACTTTCTGACAAGAATTGCTGTTGGTGGTGAATGTTTGGTTTGTCATTGCGTATCACAAGATAATCTCTGAAGGAGACACGGTGATTTGGGGTAAGATTGGTTTCCGGGGTTTTCGCTACATCTATCTCATAGCGGGAAAAATGTCTTCCAACTCATGTTTATTTTGGATGATGCCATTGATATTCCATGAAAGGATATTAAGATTAACTGGGCGAATTTTGTTGTCCATAAAAAAATCCAAAAAAAAGGGACGGGGAAAAAAAAAAGGGGGGGGTTTACTGAGCATTCAGGGCGTCAAATTTGCCTCGAAGGCAGCCAGTCGGTCCATGAGGGCCTGAAACGACCTTGTAAGGCAGAAACTTGGGTAAAAAATTTTTTAGGGCAACCTTCTGGGTGGATGCGCTCTGGGCCGGGGTGGATTGCTTGGGGAGCAGTGCTTTTAGGTAGTCTGGGGAATTTTGGCATCCCCCAGTTTTCAGCATGAGGTTTTTTGCAGTTGGCGCACGTCGGGGGTATCTTTCTGTTTTTCACCATTTGAGAGGTGCTCGGCCCCCATTTACGCAACGGGCCTTCCCTGACAGAAGTTTTTTTTGTGCCAAAAACCCTTTCATTTGTGGCACTGTGGAACCCCAGGTTTTTGTTAAAAGGTTCCACCTTCCGATGTATTGCAGCCGTTTTTTTTGAAAAGATGGTTTCTTCTGTTTTGGGAACGGGTTTTAAAACGGTGGGGGGCCTTGGATGGCCCGACATCATGCAAAACTTCCCCCCCGGGGGAAAAAAAGCTCTGTTGTCTTCGGAGATTTCCCCATTGTGCATGAGACGGGGGCCCCCTAAACACTACATTTAGAGGTTTGTCCGTCTCAGGGAGAAAGAATGGAAGGGGTTTTTTTTCAAGAAAAGCTGTCGCTTTTCTAAGTCATCGGGGGTAACAGGACAAAACGAATTCCTTGCTTAGTTAAGGTGGTTTTTGTAAAATTTACACTCCGGCTTTTGAATGCCTTTGAGATGGCAGACCATTTGTCATGGCGGATCACTACTGGGGGAAGATTTACTTTAAAAGGGGTGGTGGCTGTAGGAGCAAAGAGCTCCCCAAAATAGAGCTCCCCCGCGAGAATTTGATTTTGTCTTGTTCTTAGTCAATTTTTAAGTCAGGAGGGCTCCATTTTTGGGCAAGGTTTTAGGGGCAACACGTTTGGGGGGAAATCAGTGTTATCCTGGGGGGGTTGGTGGGATTTCTTCCCACGGGGTTTTTTCTTTTAACAGGTTAAAAAACCGCATCTGCCTCAGTATCCATGATATTTTCTATCTCGGGTGAGACAGAGAACTTTTTTTTGGCCCGGATTGGGCGGGGGGGGGGCTTACAGGGCGAGTGGGTTGAGAAGGGGCCACCTGTTGACGGTCCTCTGGGGCCCCACATTTCCCATTGGCCTTGCCAGCTCTGCAAAGGCAGCTAGCTAAACCACGAGTGTTTTGTTTTTTTTTGGGAAAAAAACACATTTTTTTGGGGGGATCCATTTTAAAAACGGGGGGTCGGGGTCGCTGAAATAAACACTTCCCCTTTTTGACTGCTAGGCTCAGGCCAAGCCGTCAAACGATCACAGCCCTTGTGTAGGGGCACCAGGGGTTGGGGTTCCCAGAGGGGGCACCTTTGCCGTGCCTTTTTTGGCCTTTGGGGAATATGAATGGGCTTAACTGCACTGCTAACTGAAATAAAGCCTGTAAACCAGGTTGATTAGAAAATTTAATCGGATTTAAAAAGCCGGGTGTTCTGAAAAAAACAAAGTCTATACTCAATCCACATGTACACCGCGTCGCTCGGATCTGGGATCACTTGTTTTTTAAAAAATTTGTTAAAATCTACGCCTGGCTAGATAGTACAGTTTAAAAAAGGTTTTTTGGTAATTAAAATTTAATTCAATATCTTAAAAACTATTAACGATACACAAAACTTTATGGGAAATAAACTATGTATTTTAATAAGACCTTTAATTAAATAATATATTTTTTTTTAAAAAGCAATTTTTTTTGATTATAATTAAATAACCAAATTTTTTTGGATTTATGATTAAATAACCGGGGAAAGGGTTTTTTTTGGTGTGGAAAAAACTGAAAATTAATATGTTTTTTTTTTTGAATATTTATTGAAAATTTTTTAAAATTTGTAATTTAAATAAAAAAATAACTCTTTTTTTTCAAAAAAATTTGTTTTAAAACCAGCTTTCCTATTTCTTGTTTAAAATTTTAACTTATCAGGGGGGGCTCCGGCTTCAATTTTTTTTTTAACAAAGATTTTTTTCAAGGCTTAAAACGAAGGACTAAATTTTTTTTTTCGTTGTCTAAATTAGTAAAAATAAGTCTTAAAGAACCTTCATTTAATTAAGAATTAGAACACATATTATGTTTTGCAATGACAAAAATGAATTAAAAAAATTTTTGCAATAATTATCAACATTTCAAAAAAAAGGGTATTTTTAACGGTTTTTTTTTTACTTTTTCAGAAACAAAAACCAAATCAATTTAAGCCCTCAAAAAATTTAGATTTTTTTTTTAAAAAAAAATTTTAAACGTATTCCCCTTTAAAATAACATTGGCGCTTGCAGAAGAGAAAAAAAAGTTTTTAGTACTTTTAACCCCCACCCCCCTCCCTGCACACTTTTTTTTTAAATCTAAAAATATAGTCATATTTAAGTAATAACCTCTACAACTTCTAACATTTAACCTGTTCTAAATTTTCTACTTCATCTAGATTTACTATATGAAATTTTTTAATTTCACTTAAAAATAAATTTAAAGATCAGAGAATTCATTAAATTAATTTTTTTACAATTTCCTTTTTAAAAATTTAACAGTTTTTAATTTACTTTAAAAAATTTAATTTTTACTTGTAATAGCACGATGATGGTTATACCGAAAGCGCTCTGCTAGGTTTTTTAAATAAAATTTTCACGAAATACAAATTCTTTATTTCCTAAAATTTGCCCAGCCACAACCAAGTTTATTTAAAATTGAAATTTTTCAATCACGTTTGTAAAAAAAAAATTAAATTTACCTTTTATAATTCCCAAAATTTTTTTTTTTCTAAGGAAAAAAGCAGAAAATAAAGAAGTTGGCCCCTTCCTGGAGCAACGGTATATTAAAAATTTAAGCTGGTAAAATAATTTTTTGGTTTATAGTTCTTATTATAATTCGGGGGTTTTGTTACAGTAGAGTTAGACATTTTGAACGAGGCGACCCGGGGCGAGACAAGAATGTCTAAAAAGTAACTGTGACAAATACTACCGGAAGTGTAAATATTTTATTTTATACTGTTATCCGTTCTGTAAAAATTTTTTTTTTTTAAAAAACAAAAAAATTAAAAGTTAAAAAAAACCCAAAAGCACGCTTTTAAAATAGCAAAAAAAACCCCAATTTTTTAAATAAAAACCCCCGTTTTTTTTCCCTAACTGATTATTGCTATAAAGTGTTTTTTTTTAAGTTTTTTTCTGGGGTTTAAATTAAACACTTTTTTTTAAAAAACAATTTATATTACAAAAAAAAATTACATTAACTTTTGGCGTACATTTGGTATTTTTAAAAGATTTAGTGAAGAACTGAGGTTGGATCCCAGTGGAGCACCGGCTTTAACTACGGGGGCGGAATATGCTAGTGGGCAGCTATTTTAGCAAGGGGTAGATAAGTTAATGGAGCAAGTATGCTAATTTAGCGGGGCAGGTAGCGAGTGGAGCAGCATACTTGCAACTGGAGCGGCATGGGGAGGGGAGCAGCTATTTTTTCTACTATGGGGAAACTACGAGTGGTTTTTGGGACTACTGAAAAAAAACCCCTTAACAAGGTCTGCTGTGTAATCTACATTTTTCTTATACCATCTGGGTCTACTAAAAAAACACCCTTTGGACTGAACCCCACCCCGAACGGGAAATAAATACATTTTTTTTGAAAGAATTCAAAATTTTAAACCCAAAAAAAATTTAAAAAATTTTTTTTTATTATTAAGAAAAAAAAAAAGGTTAATAGAATAAAAAAGGAAAAGAACTCGCTCTAATTTTAAATATTTTTAAATTTTTAAAAGGAAAAATTTTTTTGGGTAGCCCCTTTGGCCCTTATCCTACCTAAGTGTTTTTGGTAAGATAAAAATTTGGGGGGTTAAAAAAAATTTTAAAAATCAGCGAACTAAGCAGCGATTGAAAATGCTGAATGCTAATATTTTTTTTTTTTAAATTTTTTGGAATTGCTGTTAAAATAGGCAGACTTTTTCTGCCCAGACAAAAACCCAAAAATATCCCCTTTAAAGCAAAATCGTTAAGTGTATTTATTCTAAAATTAGCTTATTTGATAAATTTTTATTTAAGAAAGTAATAAAAAAAATTTTATTACAGTGAAACGTCCTTGTTATATTTTTTTGAATACCTTTAAAAGAAGGAGCACGAAAACATTTTAAGCCGGGGTATTTAAAAAAATGCGAAACATGACAGGTTTTTAAAATTTTCCCAAAATGACCAGTATAATTAAACGTCAAAAAAAAACAAAACTTATCCGAAATTTTTTTTTAAGACTGAAAAAAAGGCAACGTAAAAAAGTTTTTAAAATTTTTTGGAAAGGTAAGGAAAATTTTTTTTTTTGCACACGGTTCTGTCTTTCAATATGATTTATTATGGTTTTTTATTGTTATGTAAAAAATATAGAAAACTAAAAAGTATTTTTTTATTCCATAGCAACCGTCATATTTTTTTTTGTTTTGTTGATTAGATACCAATTTAGATAAAAAAAAATTTTGATTTCGCAAAAAAATGTCCGATTCTGAAGAAATTCAAAAAAAAGCTTTTTTAATCTCGTAAAACCCTTTTTTTTAACAAAGTCAAGAGATCGATATGAAGCCGAGTTACATCGATTTATGAAGTGGAGACAAGCAAATAACGTACAAACGTTTTCCCCAAAAAAATTTTGTTGGTGTACTTTGAAGAGCTGTCGAACAAATCAAGTCTTCAACATTATGGAGCACCTTTTCCATGCTAAAATCAACCCTGAGGGGGGAACCCCCAAAAAAAGGATTTGGGAAATACCAGAAGTTGCAGGCCCTTAAAAAGAAAATCAGGGGAAAAAAAAAGTGCCAAAGAAGTCCAAAATTCTTAAAAAAGAATGATTTTTGCCGCTTCCTAAAGAACGCTTCAGACGGGGAAAAAATTTTTAATCAAGGTAGGCATCACAGTTTTTATTTTTTTTTATGGGTGTCATTTTTTATAGTGAGAAGGTTTAGTAGGCAGGGGGGTTCCCCCAAATTTTTTTTTTAAATAGTGCTAGTTTCATAAAGTACTTACTTAAAATGAATAAAACTAAAGACTTATCGGTATTTTTTCTTGTTTCGGGGAGTGGTAGTCGGACCCCTGGGGCATGCCGAAGAGGGGAAGGGGAAGGCTTCCAAAAAGAAAATATGACGGGTTTTTGGGAGCGCAATGTTAATTAAACTAGAGAATACCAAAACGAAGATGCCGAGATCATTTACGGTGTCGGGAAGTTCTACACCATCTTAAAAAAGTATTCTGCCCTTCGACCTCCACTCCTGCAAACAGATCGTTTTTTTTTTTAAATTTTCAAAAGGGAAAAAAAGCACTCGCCAAAACTTTGGGAAATTTAAAAAATTGGCGGTATCCCCAAAAAACACCCCAAAAATTTTTATGTTGGAAACTCCAAAACCTATCCGGGCTTTTTTGGCGGTCGTCAGCCACAATATTGGTGAATTCTGGATCAGATTTGTTTGGGTCTGAAGCGCCATGGTGGAGGGGAAACCCCGCTCAGTCGCCGAAAGTTATATAGATGACTCGCTTAGTAAAAAAATGGATTTTTTAGAGAGGATCTCTTCCTCTGTGTCGTCTGTTGGGTTTTTACCACAACAGCAATTGAGTAATGAAAAACCGCAAGAAAAAAAAAATATGCCGACAAGAGAACTTTTATAAGCAAAAAAGGGGGCCCGAAAAAAATTTTTCCATCGTTTAAAAAAAAGATCAACAATGCGACGATTCCTGCGAAGTAAACATTACAATTAATATTTTAAAATAGTTATGAAGTTTCCTGTTTGCTAAATTATAGTCTGTAGTTTCTTGTTTTCATTATTTTTTTTTTTTTGGGGTTTTTTTTTAAAAAAAAAATTTTCACAAAAAAAAAATTTTTTTTTTTGCAGTCGTATAAAAAATATCGTAAAAAAAAGTTAGAAAAATTTTTGCACACTCGTGAGACTTTGGGCCTCGACTTCCCCCCCCGGTCCATCAATTTGTCTCGCCCGGGGGAAAGATTTTTTTTCCCCCTTTTTTTTTAATATACTATTATATCCCCAAAAAATGATAAATGTCAACTTGTGACTTTTGCTGACAAAATTTTTAATTGTAAGGGGTTAAGATGAAATTAATAATAGGTATTTTTTTACGTAGCCGTTTATGATTTCGAGATTCAGTCCGGGGGAAATCGAATTTCAAAACTTTTAAATGTAAATTCCGCCTTATGGTTTAAGTGAAATAGTAAAAAATTTTGATATTAAATTAAGAAAACAGGACTAGATATGTCTTAAAAGTTTAACCAGAACCTCAAAAAACCCCACACTCTGGAAATCCTGAACCCGAGGATCGGATTTTTTCTCTGGGGGGTTTTTCAGTGTGTGTGGCCGGGGGGTTTAAACCCTTTATCACTGATGGTCCCCCTTTTTTTTCATACCTTTGTTTTATGTTAAATAGCTGTTTTTAAAAATTTAAAAAAAATTAATTTAAACACGCTGTTTTTTCATTACGCATCATAAAAAAAAATATTTATATATTAT
>JAHBCN010026325.1:0-10720 GCA_019359885.1 Listronotus oregonensis | reverse complement strand
AAATATTCTGGGACATTATTACATATAAAAATAAGGTTTATAAATCTCCCCTATTACAACCAACCATATTAGGGCGATATTTAGCCAATAAGTAATTAACTACCCAAATATAACCCTCATTATATGTATTTTTACAATTATCCAGATATTTTTAAAATTCCTCACAATCTTTGAAATAATGCGTATTATATCTATTCTGTATTATATATTATTAAATACCCTTTTCTGATATTGAATTTTTCATAATACAATTTTAAAAAAGTTATTGTTTACGGTAGTGATATAAATCATTAAAGGTAGGGGAAATTGGGAGAGTTCAAAACGATCATAATAGATTATTATACATATTACATAATTAACTTTAATATATTTGTTAATCCCATTAAATTATGGGATATTTGACATTTACGGCGCTAACACCTAATGAAGCGTGATTTGCTAGTCGGGTTGTTGGTTTATTACAATTAAAGGATCTTTTACTATTATTGTTATTATAAAATGACATATAAAACATATATTTCAAATTAATTAGATTCATTATTTATTATTATATATATATATATATATATATATATATATATATATATATATATATATATATATATATATATAAATTTTTTTTTTGGTCAGACAAACTATTATAAACAACGAATAGTTTTTTAACCTGCTGTAAAATTAAATTTTTTCAGTTGTCTTCCCTTTTGAAAACATTTTAAAATTTTGTCATTTTCTCCATTTTTTTTTGTAGTTTCCCTAAATTATTTATAAAAAGCCCATTTAGGTAAACACAACTTTTATATAATTGTTTCATGCACACAAATTACAAAATTTCCCTTCAAAAGAATTATTACTTTTAACCAACCAAACAGAATTTACATTGTAATATATAACTATTTTTTTGTACAGTTCTTGTTTGACCTCTGAAAATAAGTTTGCGCATAAAAAAAACATACAGTTTTTCCGGGTAGGCGGTTGAAGGAACCGTATCAAGTGTTTTCACCCCCCGAGATCAGGGGAAACTCTGCCAAACGAGAAAGGGGGCCAACGCACAAAAAATTTTCCCCGTGGCGAAAGATGGGTGCGCGCTTAGCAGGGAAATGACAGTTACTGACAGAAAGCGGTTTACGTAAACCCCTAGCAGTCCTTTGGGCGGATCGCCATTGTTTGTGCCCTGCATCAATAATTTTTAGCTAAGAATTTAAGTTTTGGGAAAAATTCGGAGTTTTGGGGGTTCAGAGCCCGACTATCCAAAATTCCACCTACAAAGCTCGGGGAAAACTCATACAACGGGGTGGAATAAAAACCGGCGATTGCCTGAGCAAAGGCATCCGGGGGTATAAAGCCCCCATTTTATAAGTCAAATCATTCTTTTAAGTTCTTGTCAACCCCTTTTTACAATGTTTTTACAGTGTTTACACAAAAAATTATGATCATGGCTATGATTTAAAATATATATACAGGGTTGTGATTTAATAACGGATAAATTCAATAAAAAGGAGGTATTTTTCGAAAAAAATTTTCGGACACGTCGATTTTATTTTTGGATCGGGCATATTTTGACATCAAATGTAGATATACAGGGTGACGAAGAAAGTTTGACAGGAAAAATATTTTTTTCTTAAATGGAACTCCCTTGCATTTTCGGATTCTCCGGAAAATTCTGGACATCTTTTATGTATAATGTTATATACCTATCATCAACTATTCACTAAGTAATTACGTTTAAATAATAAACATAAATTGATTAATTACATTCCACATATTTAAAATTTATTTTATCAAATGCTGGAAGTGGCCGCCATTAAGAGCATCTCAAATCAGTATGAACCATTTATAACCAGTCATTTCGATTACCTATGCACCTCTCTTGTGAATATTTGACATAGACTTGAAATAAGTGTCAATTATTTAAAAGTTTTTTTGCCCAATCGGTGGATAGGCAGACGATCAATAGAGTGGCCACCTAGATCACCCGACCTTAATCCATTGGACTACTTTCTTTGGGGTTATGTCAAAAATCAAGTATAAAAAGATAAGCCACACACGCCTGATATCCTCAAAGATCGCATTCGAAATGCAATTGGGAATTTTTTTAACAAGTTAAAAATGCAGCAAAAAATTTCGATCCCCGGGGGTCTGCAGGTTTTAATGGCCCACTTTTTTAAAAAAATAAATTTCAAAAATGTGGAATTAATTAATCAATTTTGTTAAAAAGTTTATAATTATTATTTAAAAATTATTTCTAACAGTTAAGATGGGTATAGACATTATACAAAAAACGTAAAATTTTCGGAGAAAAAAAAATGCAAAATAAAAAGGGTTCCTTTTGAAAAAATTTTTTTCCTGTAAAAACTTTCTTGCAACCCTGTATATCTAAAATTTTTTTAAAATTTCCCCCAAAAAATTGAGGAGGTTTTTTCAAAAAGAAATACCTCCCTTTATTAATTTATCCGTTTTTTAAATCAAAAACCCTTAAAAAAATAAAAAAAAAAAAAAAAAAAAATAAAAAAAAAAAAATTTTAAAAAACCCTTAAAAGACCAATATTTATACACTACAATTTAAACAGCCCAAAAATCGACTTCCAGAACCGGATTGGTCTGGAACGTTTACGTGTATATTAGGGCTTAAAAAGGTGGGGGGTGAAAATTTTTATTATTTTGGTTTATTCTTTTTTAAACAGATTTGTTCAGGTTTTGTTCGGGGGCGCCCCCAAGTAAATTTAGTATATAAATTAAAATTTACAGACAATGGGACCGCGCTATTAACCTAAATCCAACACTGTAGCCGTTGCCAATCGTTGGGTTTTGGTGTTTTTTTTATTATATTTTTTATTTAGATTTCTACTTTTATTCAAAAACCTATATTTGTCACAATTAATAGGTTTTTTAAAAAATAATGCGCGTTTTAAAAAATATGTTTTTACCGGGATGTTTCAACAGGTTTTTCTTTTATAATTTTTTTTTTTGGGAAAAAATTGAAAAGATGAAATAGGGTGGGTTGTATAAGACATAAATTTGGATTAATTAATTTTTAATATTTTTTCCCTCGGGTTTTAACGGAAATAAAAACTTTGTTAAACCAAAAGTAAAAAAAATTAAACCCCGTAGTTTTAATTTTATTTTTACCTAAAATTTGATATTTTTATTATAAAAAATATAGGAGAAACCACCTTTGAGATACACCCCCCCCTTTATAAGGGGTGTCAAAATTCATTTCAACTCTTTTTTTGTCTTTTGCACCTTGATAAGTTTTTTTTTCTTATTTACTTGGTATGTATAAAGAAAAAAAAAAAAAAAAAGAAATAAATAATATATATATAATATAAAATATATATATATATATATATTATATATATATATATATATATATATATATATATATATATATATATATATATATATATATATATATATATATATTAATATTTTAAAAAGGATCTAAACGTGGAGCTTCGGTGAACTTTAAAAATTAATTTTTCACTCACATTATCATAAAATAAAATAATTTCTTTTTTTCCCTTATAAAATATACTAAAGTAATGACCGACTTAACATGAAAAAAGTGAGAAAGAATACATTCGAAAGAGATGATACGATGCTGTCGTTTGACGTTTCATTGCTTGAATAAGCAATGTTGCCAAATGGTTTTCTGATAATTTGTTATTATTAAAGGTTTTTTTTTTCGTTTGGAGAGAATGAACTTGCTAAAAAACCGTATTTAATTCTTTCAGTTAGGCCTGCTGCACACGTGCCGGATAGACGTGTCCGGTACCGAACCGGCGGCGTTTTACAACCTTTCACACGTAGCCGATTTTTTCTCGGCCCGGTCGATTCCCGCCAGTGTCGCGTAGTTGCTTGCTTGCTTGCTTGTTTTTTGGCGTTGCTGCTCGGCAATTGCCAGCTCGATTTGGAGGCAGTCCAGGTTGTGTCTGGCTCTGGACCATGCGAAGACTGCCGATTATTTCTTTTTATTCTAAAAATAGTATTGAACTGATTTGTAGCATTAGGTAAACATTATTATAGGGCTTAAGAATATAAAGAGGGGTGGTTATAAAACAATAAAGGTAGCAGGTATTGCATATGACACAGCGGAAAAAGGAAATATTGAGGGTATGTCTAAATTGAGCATTATAAACTGATATTATTTTTATTTAGAAAAAAACATTATTGCTTTTATGCTATTTTCATTAGGTTTAGTCAGCACGGAGTACATTGTTATTGGCGGTTTAAGTGTCGCGTAGTTGATTTCTCTCTGCAGAAGAAAACAGAGGAATTAATGAATCAGGAGAGAAAATAATGAATCGCAAACGTGTTATTGTAATGTGGCTTCTGCTCCGGCGGCGTCGTCGACTTCAGAAAGAGAGGCGAAGAGTATATTGGGTGCACCCTATAGTTCAAAAAAGACTTCTTGTGGGCGCATTTTACACTTTATTCCAAGAATTATTAGAACATGAGCAAAAATTTTTCAACTATTTTCGTATGTCCATCACTTCTTTCCACGGGTTGCACGACAAATTAAAGGGCGTTTTACAACGCCAGGACACTGTTATGAGAGATTGCATTGCACCTATGCAGATGTTAGCTGTTGCAATAAGGTAAGTAAAACATTATTACTCTATGTTATAACTTTTAATGTAGACTTAAGTATTAGTATAAGTAAGTACTTAATTTAAAGGCCGTAATGGAACGAAAATAATTATAAGGAATCGCTACCAAAATCAATCGATGATACTGGCGATCACTCATGCTCTTCTGACATTCCTTCAGGAGAGAAACATTGCTGTCCATATGATGAATAGTACTGATTGGCGGAAGCCACTTGCAATTCGGACTGCGGAAACTGTTCATTAGTCTCTGGCTGACGCTGAGATGAATAGTACTGGCCAGCAGAAGTAGCTTGCAATTCCGACTGAAGAAACCGTTGATTATTCTCTGGCTGTTGCTGCGATTCATAGTATTGGCGTCCATTTGGTGGCTGTGATGTGTAATGCTGCAGTGTACAGTTTTTTATCCCTGGTGGTACTGGTTCGACAGCGGATCTTGATAACTTCTGTTTTTTCATATTGGAAATGAGTTGAAGGACGCCAATTTGCAATTGAATAATGTCGTCTTCATCGAAAGAACTAAGAGAGGGGATAATACCTTTAAAGAAAGATATATGTCTATTTTCTTCTTCGGGAATGTTCAAAGCCTGTAGCAGTTTGTCTTCAACGGGGTCAATTTTATTTCTTGTAGTTTTAGAGTGACTAACTTTGCGTGGTTTTTTCAGCAGGATTCGTAAGTCTGCTTTTAAATTTTAAAAAATGGCATTGGTTTGACAGCTTTATCACTTTGAAACTTTTTGTTTGTTCCAGATATCTTGCAAGTGGCTGTACCTTCACTGACCTACACTACTCCTATATACTAGGCCTAACAACAATAAGTAATATTGTCAGAGAAGTGTGCATAGCTATTTGGAGTGTACTAAAATTTGAATGCCTACCCGTGCCGACAAAGCAAAAGTGGAAAGATATTGCTTCAACTTTTGAAAAAAGAGCAAATTTTCCTAATTGCTTAGGAGCAGTTGATGGAAAGCATATCAGGATAGTAAATCCATTTGGATCTATGTTTTATAATTACAAGGGGTACTCTTCAGTGGTATTAATGGCTGTTGCGGATTCTGATCACCGATTTATTTATGTGAACATTGGAAGTTATGGGAAAGATTATGACTCCTCATTATTCAAGAACTGCTCGCTGCGGAAATCAATTGTAAATGGCCAACAAGAATTGCCAGAAGCAATATTTCTCCCAGGTATGACGAATTAAGAAATCCCGTATTTTTTTGTCGGTGACGAAGCATTATTCCTCCACAAACATCTTCTTCGACCTTTTGGTGGACATAATCTGACAATAAGAAAAAGAGTCTTTAATTACCGTTTAAGCAGAGCTAGGAGGTATGTAGAATGCACATTTGGCATTATGTCAAACAAGTGGAGAATATTTCACCGAGCAATAAATTTAGAAGCAGATTTTGCGGTGGAAATTATAAAAGCTTGCGTCGTCCTACACAATTTTGTCAGGGAAAGAGATGGTTTCAAAATTGAAGACACATTTACAGTGATTGGGCTTAAGGAATTACCTAGCGCAGCAATAGTACGTGGTGGAACAACAGCTAATGATATTAGAAACACAGTTGCGGAGTATTTCTTAACAGAAGCCGGATTAGTTAGTTGGCAAATGTCAAAAATTTAACCAATTATTAAAAAAAAATCATAACTATAACCAAATTTGTTTTTTTCCCCATCATTCATATCCTTAAATATTGGGTTAAGGGCTTCAAATACGTCTTTCCATGCATTTCTGGTCAAAATTTTATTTTTGTAAGTTTCCAAACTCTTGTCCCACAGGACAGGCCGAGATTCTACTAAGGTAATTAAGAATGCGAAGAAATGCGAAAATCGTGGCACTGACTGCACTGCCCAGTAGACTGCCGGCAAGGCACGTTTGTACGATACAATAGATTTTCATATTCTACTACGTACCGACCGGTACCCGGCACCGGGTAATCTAGTGAGCGTGGACGGCGACAATCCGGTTGCCACCAGTCGGCCCCGCCAGAAAAGGTTCACACTAGTTCACACGGCACGTCTGAAACGGTGCATATAGCCTATACAACACCATCCCCACTACACGGCGCCGGCCCGGTACCGGACACATCCATCCGGCACGTGTGCAGCAGGCCTTAGTGTACATTAGCGTTTAGTATTTATATTAGCTGTTTACGAACAACCACTTTTCTTACCTAAGTTAAAGTTAGTTTCTGACCTGAGCTAAGTTGTTTGATCGAACATGCACGTTACGACTCCCCAAAACGATAAGAAATGTCAAATTTTGCTCAACTTAAGGTAGCCAAGATATCTCAGACAGAAATCCGGGTACCTTCGCAGGGGCAAGGTGGGAGGTCAGATTCTTACTTAGTTGTGACAAATCGTACGGCCAACTAAGTTAGTTTCCCTCAACTTAGGTCAGAATTTGTGCTGTTCGTAAGCAGCTATTATAAACTTATTAAAAATGAACATCGAAATTAAAAATATATTTGATTTAAATGACATAATAAATAAAAACGATGAAGATTTTGTTATTTGGCTTCAGACAAAGAAATTTATTAAAACAGAGTTAAAATGCAGAAAATTGTGCAATATTCTTAAGAAGAAGTCAATATTGCGAAAAATGATTGTGCATATAAGTGCAAAGAAACGTATAGCATTACTATTGGAACATTTTTTTTTAAATTGCATGTAACTGTAAGAATGGTGTTGATGATAATGTGGTTGTGAGCGACAGGATCCAGGGTAGGAGTTACGGTAGAGTGTGTTGGAGTTCCCAAAAAAAATATTTTACAAGTTTACCGTTTCATCTGTGATGTAATATCTTGAAAACTTATTGAAAGTGAAGATTTTTTACTGGGTAAACATATTTAAGAGCATTCATCATCAGCTGATCAAATTCAAATCGTGCTTCGACGGTATTGAACGAACAACCCACCGTTTCGTAACCACTGGCAACAATGTACGGTCGCTATGCCAACCGCCACAAACAATTATTTCTGACCAGGGTCAGATTTTATTTTTTACATATAAGTTTTTATAAACAACAAACCAGAATGGGCATCGGTAATAAACGGCTTTTATTGATTTTTGTTATTTTAATTAAAGTTATACAGTGTAAAGTATGGACTTCCATTAATATTTACGTTAGCTCTTGTTTTTATGGGAAACACTCGAAGGTCAATATAGTTATTTATTCTCATACTTTAGAACTTAATTCAATATTTGTATTTTTACTGAAAGTTAGCAAAGATATGACGTCATCCACATTTTTTAATGGTACATTCGGTTTACGATACATCATTTAAAGCTCATATTTTACACATTTGCTCCAAATTTTGACGATTGACAGCATTGAAAATGACCAACCATCTTTCGCAATTCAATACGGTCTTGGCGACATTTTTAGTTTATTGAAAAACTTACCTAGTTTAATTTTAGCTCTATTTTTATATCTGAATTCTATGTTTGTGTGGTTTGTTTCTTCTCTTTTGGGTATTTTAAAAAAGTGCAATTATAGAAAATTTTAAGCAAATTATAAGTAAATACCACGTAATAATATATGTAACAGCAAATTTAAATAAACTTTAAAAAAGTTCAATTATTAAAAAGTGTTGAAAAAATAATAAAATAATCTCACGTAATAATTAGTGTCCGACCGAAAGTTCGGTTTCGGTTTCGGCCGAGTTTCGGCAAAAAATCAAGTTTCGGCGGCAGTTTCGGTTTCGGCCAAAGTTGGCCGAAACTTTTGCCGAAACCGAAACTGATTTCGGAAGTCCCTGGAACTAAGAGTGTAAGAGTAATTTTAGTAATAATTATGTATATATAAAAGGTACAGTAAGATCAGTATAAAGATAAAAATTCGGTTCTCTTTGAAAGGAGAAAAAAAACATAAAAAGTAGCCGAAAACGGCATACGAAATGCTCGCGGTTTATTTTAAAATTTTTCAAAATGCCTCTATTGCTGCAAGACAATATGCCATAAGCATTAAGATATCCCGAAAGACGGCATATTAATAAAAAACAGAGTGTTTAGACGTTTGGCAACCCGTTTAAGAGAAATTGGAAATGTGCATTCTATACCAGCACAATCAAGATATAATTAGCCAGAGACCATAGATAATAATAAATCAGCTATTATTATCCACAAGCCATGTAATAATGAATGCTGTTTTTAAAATTTAAATTATAAACAAATATTAAGGACATTATTTAATATTGGTAGAAAAAAAAGGTTTTTGTTGTCATGACATTCTCGATTAAATCGCCGCGTTATTTATCTGACAACAAAATAGAAAAGAAAACGGGTACCTAATGCAGTTTTTGCAATAAAATAAATAAATATAAATTTTTTACCATTAATTTTATTTTTTAATATATAATAATAATATAATATAATATATATATATATATATATATATATATATATATATATATATATATATATATATATATATATATATATATATATATATATATATATATATATATATATATATATATATATATATATATATATATTTTCGAAAAATTTACAAAATTTATAACTTTGACACAACAGTCTCATGAGGGAAAAAATTATTTCAATATTTTATCTTAAGCTCTGATAAAAGCTCTTTTAAACGAGACCTACTTTATCAAAATCGGTTATGCCGAGAAAAAGTAACTTAATTTTTTTCACATGTAGATTCGCTCCTGCCCCCTTCCTATATTTGACAGGTTCGGAAAAAAAATTAAAGACAGTTAATACGGCATATTTTTAAATAATCCGCGTCAATTTTTTTCTTAGTTTTACGCCCCCTAGCGGTGGAATTACAAAGTTAAAAAGATTTTCCAGCATTTTCTCGAGGCCGCTTGCACTATAAATATTTTTTTCCGAAAGCTATGCCATGAACGGTTTCCGAGATATCGCCGGAGGACGACCTTATCAGGACACCCTGTATATTTCCGAATATGATACAACAGTTTTTCAAAATCTGTTATCATGCCTATTAGAGATGCAAGAGAATCGGATTCAATGCTCAGAAAACATTTCACGTCCCCATAACATAGCCGAGCCATGTATAAGGAACAAGATTTTTTAAGCTCTAATAAGATTCTGAAGCATTATATCCTAAAAACCCGCGGGTATACCATGGGGTTTAATATTATCAAGATTTCGGACTGGTTAGTGGACATTCAAGGAGGTATATCCTAGACAAGGAAATGTGATGTTACCTTTGATAAAACCTGACACATAAATTTAACATGTGTTTATTTTAGTAAGTCGCAAATGAGTTTTCAAGCGGACATACTATTTGGGTTGGGGCTTTCACACAAGTATGGAATCAAGGTAGATTGGGAAACGGATGGACAATTGATATGCAATTGAGGAGTCCATCCCATTTTTGAGGAGAAACTAAAGAATTTCATAGAATAGAATAGAGAATGAGGTTGTTCAAATTACAAATTTGTTTACACATGCCAACTATTTTAAATATGTAACTTTTGAGTTATTTTACAAGAATACCATCACAGGTTTTACAACATATTATTATAATAAAAAAAATTAAATTTAATCACACATTTCACAAAAAAAACAAAGCTTATTTTACATATTTATCCAATTTAGAACTTACAAATAATTATCACAGGTAATATCACTTAATATTTATAATAAAAGTTAAAAAATTATCACAGACCAGATTTCCAATCTATGACACTCCAAAGACCCGAAATTTAATGAAAAGTAATCTTTTATATCATACAAGGTATTTTGTATCAAAAAAGACTTAATAACATTATTGAAACATCTGTTTTCCATCGTTTTTATTTTGTGAGGAACAAATTAAAAAATAGTGCCAAATAATTTACACCGTATCTGTTATGGGTCAACCTATAAAATTTATTTTTATTCTGTTTTGTTTCGAGTATTGTAATAATGTGTGTCTCCTGTAAAAAAATAAGTATCAATGTTTTTTTTTTACATACTTTAAACAAGTATAGATATACATCGAAAAGGCAAAGTCAACAAACCATTTATTTTAAATATATCAAAAATATCGTCTCTATAACCTCTATCAAAAATTATTCTGATAACTTTTCGCTGCAAAACCAAAACTCTACTCATATGGTGAATGCCCCCACCAATAA
>JAHBCN010026324.1:0-10738 GCA_019359885.1 Listronotus oregonensis | reverse complement strand
TATTATCTACAGGCGTTATTTTCAACTTAAATTTTAGGAGATTTAAATAATAAGTATTATTTTTTTTTTTTAATGAGGAATTTTTGAAAATACGCGTATGTCAAAATAAAAACGCTTTTAAAAAATATGTTTGTAATTTCTGTTCAAAGATTAAACTTTATATTATTAAAAAATTGAAGTGTTGTGTAAATAATGATTATCGACAGGCGTGATAAAAAGTTAAATGTAGGTATAGTGAAATATGTATGTTTTTTTGTACCAATAACAGGGTTTAATAAACACTTTTACGGAGAAAAGTTTTAATTTGGACATATTGTAACGTGACTTGTAAATACTTAGTAACTAATTAGGGTAAGAGTTTTGCAAGGACGTATCCTTTTTTTTAATTATGTCAGACAGAAATTTATTCAGCAAATTTAATTTTTTGGAAATTTAAAATTTTTAATTTTTATTAGAAATATATGGTATTGAATATGAGTATTTCAAACAGTCTGACTTTTGGCAGTGATGCCGGTTAGAAACGGAATTAGCGTGCAATTTGCCAAAAAAATGTCTCTAGTATATTTTAAAAAAAACAACCAAAAAATAAATTTTAAAAAAAATATGATTCCTAATTTAATTAAAAACAAAGAAAACTACAACCAAAAACAAATTTAATAGTACAGGAAAGGAGGTGTTTTTTTTGTAAAATGAAGAAATTTTTTTCCAAAAGATCAACTAAATTTTTAAATTTTGTCAAAAAAGGTGTCAAAAATAAAAATTAAACACGTTTGGTTACGGGGTTTTACAAAATTTTAAAAAATTGGCCAAAAACTTTTTTTCCAAAAAAAAAAAAAAAATTGGGGAATATCTGGGCAATATTAAATACATTTTTATAAAAATAGGCCCCGGGGGTTTTTTTGGGGGTCACTGATTACGATTTTATTGTCTGAAACAAACCCCTTAAAAAAAAAAAACCCCTTTTTTTGGGGTTTTTTAAAAATTTTTTGGGAAGTAAAGCTTAGATTTTTATAAATAAATGCCTTTTTTTCAAAATAATTAAAATTTTTTTTTAAATTATTATCCCCCAACGGGAAAAATTTTGGGGGGCCCCCTTAAAATAAGGGGGGTTAAAAAAGGGGAAAAAAACCCCATAATAAGAAAAAATAAAAAACATGATTAATTTTTTTTTCGTTTTTAATAATTTTTTGTTATTGTATTTTGACTATTATGATATTATTCTTCCTTTCCTTTTTCCCCGAGGGGGGGAAAATACCCCCAAATTCAAAAAAAAAAAAAAAAATTAAAATTTTTTTTTGCAACTTTTTTTTAAACAGACAAACTAACAATTTTTTAAAAAAGAAATTAAAACCTCCCCTTCCCGGAAAACTACCCCTAAATTAAATAAAATCGAATTTTTTTTTCAATTGCTAAAAAAAATTTTTTATCCAAATTTTTTTTGGAATAATAACAAGATGTTCAATAACCATTTTAAAGCTAAGGTTACCCCAAAAGTGAGGTGATGGAAAATTTAATTAAATTGACCTTTTTTTAAATTTTTATTAAAAAAAAAACATTGTTCGTTGCAAACATAAAATATGCATTTTAAACGGCCAAATCCCTTCAGATGAAAGATTGATAAAAAAAAATTTAATAAAATAACTCTGAATAAAGGCTAAAAAGTTTGGTTTTTAAAATAAAACTTTTACGCTATCCAAAAACAAAAAAATTTTTTTCAAAAAAAAAAGAAAAATTTTCAGCCCAAAAAACATAAAGGTATTTTCTGATGGGGGTAAAATGACTGAAATATTTAGGGCATATGTTCTGACCTTTACTAAAGGATTATCTTTTAAACAACACAGTCCAGATGGCTTTAAAAAAAATTGCATAAAAAAAAATTAAAAAAATTTATTTTGCTCATAATTTTTTTTTTCTTTTTAAAGGGGGTTTGGGTTTGGGGTTCCAAATTTTTTCCCAAATTTTTTGTCTTCTTGCAAAATAATAGTAATATTTTTCCAGTTGTTAACGCCAGAACGATCCGGTCTCTTCATTTTTCCTAAAGCAACTATTTTTGCCAGGCCATATCTCCTTTCATACTCATCGTGCAAAAATAAAAAAAAATCGGTTTATTTGTCAACTAAAATACATTATATTAGTAATATATAATTTTTTTTGTAATACTACCACGTTTTCGGTTAAATTAAAGAAACTTTAAACAATGTTACATTTTTTTGGCAAAAATCACAATTTTGGAAGGGGTTCGTTTTTATGAAAAGTTTTATTTCATATTTTTATGATAAAAAACAATAATTTATTGATTGGGTAAGTAATTTTTTTTCATCTCCCCCCCCATCAAGTGACACCCCACCGCCATCCCTTTTTTGCAGTATCGGAAGTTGTTTAATTCAATACTGGGCATCTTTCTTAGCATAATACAAGTTACTTCAAGTACCTGATTTATGCTCGAAATTTGCGTTTCGTGATTTTACCTCCTTTACTATATTATAATAGGTTTGTTCCAACAAGCATCCGGTATGGTTTCGAAACCGTTTTTGAATTGTTTTTTGGTGCGCTTCGGCGCATGCGCAGACTTAAAATAGTTTCGCGATGGTCCAAAAAGTAACAAACGTTGGACCGCTTTGCGGATCGTTTTCGGGACTGTCAAATCAAAAGGTCAAAAATGTCCTTAATTTTTTTTTTTTAAATATAACCCTACCTTTCTACTTATTATATTATATGTTTGTGATGAAAGTTAGCAAATATCACTCATAATATCGTCACTCATCTTTAAAGATAATTAAATTTGATGATGGGCTTAGGCGGTGTAAAAATTAATGCTTTTAAATGATTAAACAAGCAAGGAAATAGGAAATGCTAAAGCACGATACACGCTAGTCGCTAAATAACAGTAAAAATATGAAGATGAAACATAAAACAGCTGTTAAAAATCAAAAATCTAGTGCCAAGATGCGCAAGTCAACTTAAACAGTTTTCAATTTGGGCCATGTATCGGAATTACCGTTCTGAAACCGTAACATAAACGATTCCAAGTTATGTTGGTACACAAACAGGATCGTCCGATAACCGTCACGTCTTTGTTAAAAAGCACTTTAATCACTGCGCATGAGCGTGATCGTTCGATGACGGTTTCTCAACGTGTTGGAACAAACCTAATATAGTCAAACTATACTAAGGTCTATTTTACCGTCTTTAAATATTTGTAATCTCTTTTTGTAGAATATGACTCATTTACAGGTAGAATTAGCATCTAGTAAGTTTGACGAGTTGCTAGCACTCGATAGTTCGGGATATTCTTTATAATAGAAAGAGGTAAGTAGGGTTGCCGCGAGACACGAGATACGAGACGTCTCGTCTCGTCTCGTCTCGTCTCGAAGCCATTTTGTCTCGTCTCGAGAATTTTGTCTCGAATTTGAACGGACGAGACGAGATAAAATCCTTCGAGACAAGCTCGAGACGAGACGAGACGAGACATCTCGAAAAATTTTAATGGACTTAAAACTTAAGTGAACTAACTGTAATAAATCTCCAACAATTATTTCTAGTTCTTAAAAATTATACAGGTTTTTAAGATTTAGTGTTACAAACTTCGGGCAGCAGTTGGGTCTTGCAAAAAAAGTTTCTTTAACCATAGGTCAAGAAATGCATCATTTCACAAATACAGGGTGTTAAAAAAAGTTAAAATTTTTCTTTAAAAAGTATATCACCAGGGAGTTTAATTATTATTCAATTATTTTGAATATTTTACTCATGTACATATTTTCCCATAAGAGAAATGGTATTATGGAAAAATTACAGCAAAATTGACAATACGAATTTTTTTAATAATAATGACGGTTCGTTAAATTAATATTTAATTTTAAGTTAATAAACTTTATCTACGTTTTTGATTCGTGAAATATTCTCCCTAAAAACCGCTCGTGCTTTAAAATAACCAGATTTTTTTTTGTTCATGCTTGTTTTCTTTAAAAATTTACTGTCCCTCGGAAAATTATGAGGAAACACGCTATCGTGAAAATTATCGGTCATTTTTAAGCACTCGTGGTATTTCCCCGATAGAACAAAATTAAAATACAACCTATTTTGTCTCTTGATTTTTTTAAATTTTGTTTGCTTTCAAGAAAAAAATAAAACCCCATTTTTTTATACCCTTTTTAAAAAAAAATAGGAGTTTTACTTTGTCTCCCCCGAATAAATTTCAAATAACGAAAAAGTTGTATTTTAAGTTGTTTTATCAAAATAATTGTTTTAAAAAATTATGTAAAATTAAAGCTTCTGTTTACCTTTAGGACCCTGCGTATTTCCAATTTCGAAACGATGCATATCCGAACTTATGTTTATAGAGACTTTTTTGCAAGATCTAATGCTGTTAAAGATTTTAAAACATTGCTTAAACACCCTATATAATTATAAGAAAAATTTCTAAAAAACATTTTACCTGTGTTTTGTAATAGAGTTTATGAAAAAAAAATTATTAGGGTTTTTTTATTTTATTTTTATTGCATATTATGGGTCCGTAAAGTCTGAAATCACCAATTTTTTTAGAAAACTACACAATTTTGAGATAAGCTCAATCACGTCAACTTTTCTTTTACAAGATGTGTTATCAAAAATATAAGCATTTATACAGGGTGTTTCATTTTTAAAAAAAATTAATTCACCTTCTTTCCTTACAAGCTTCAAACACAAGAATTAACTAAGGAAAAAAAGTCAAAACATTTTAAAAAGGCATTCGCTCTATAGATCTTTAAATAGTAAAAAAACATGCAACAACTATTGCCGCATCCCGAATAAAAAGGGTTTTTTTTGAATGTTTTTCTGTTAGTTGAGGATTTGCCGCTATTATGTTTTAAAAAGTTTTAATTTAAACCAAAAACAATGAACCCTTCTTAAAATACATACCAGTTTGCGCAGATTTGCAATTAGTTTGTAGGTATATAGTGTACAGGGTGAGTCAACGATGGCGAGGAGTAAGTAATTTAATGCCTTAAAAAATAAAAATGTGTAGATAATGTGCTTATTAGGTATATGGTTAACTAGTATGTTAAATTTTAACGATATTTTGAATTAGACAGGGTACGTCCATAAAAGTATTAGGGTGCTACAAAAGTAATTTTTTAAAATTTAAAAAAGAATACCTATACCTACTCATATTTTTACAGTTTTGGATTCTATTTATTTAATTCTAGAAATTCCTATACCTACTTCATATTCTATATCCAGAAATTACGTAGGTATAAGAATATTGTCATGTAGGATAGTTTGGGTATATTTAAATAATTATCGAAAAAGTTAAAATTGTTAAAAAAATTGAGAATGAACATTTCTAGAATTAAACATTGGAATTAATAATGTAATGATAAAATATGTGTGTTTCATTTAAAAAATATGTCTTTTTATCACCATCTTGTGCACTGTGCAGACAAAAATTAGTTTAAAAAATGTGTTACATGTACCTAAAAATAAAAATCGACTCTGAGCATTTTTATTAAACTTCCGATCTAATTTTTATTGAAATTATCCTTTACATTACTAATGCACTGTATATTGAAATTAATTTAATTGAAATAAACCAAAACAACTCGAGACAAACGAGAAAAAAACGAGACGAGACGAGAAAAACGTTTGTCTCGTCTCGTCCGACCCTTGTCTCGTCTCGTCTCGAAATATATTATCTCGAAATTTCGAGACGAGACGAGACAAGGCTTTATCTCGTCTCGTCTCGTCTCGCGGCAACTCTAGGTATGAGTTACCCGATGTTGCAATATTATAATTTTGTTTTCGCTAATGGCAGCAAGGCGTCAAGGTTTCCGAGCACCATCGAATTTATTGGTTCTTTAAATTGGATGTTATGCACCGAAATTTTTTAATAAATGTTAAAATTTATTGCAAAAATAAGTTTGCTGTGTTGTTTATTCTTAGACTCTTCAACATTTAGGTGTTAAATGTTGTTAAAAAATCGATTATGGAACAAAATTTATTTTTATCATTGTTTTTGATTAATTATGTTATAATCTGACAAATATCTTGCAGTCTGGCATGGCTATTTGATGAATTTTTAGATTTAATAACAAGTACCAAAAATAGCTGAAACGGCAAATATTCTTTTGTCGAATGAGAGATTTTACTGATAAGATTGATATTTACTTAAAACTCCAAAACTAAAATAAAAGCGTTTAAAATCCTAACTTTATTCGCTTTTCAGATACCAAATATTTTCTAAACTATTAACCAATGTCGATATTTCACCATATTTTGACTATTATTTGAGATGAAAAAAAAAGTAAATTTTACTATTGGCTTGTATTTTAATATGTAGAATTCTGTAGCGTATTTAGATTTTTTATTAAGAAGTTCTTGTTGGGTACTCGCCAAATACTCTTCACAATGAAACCGCTTTAGTCCTGGTCTTGGGGTATAGACGGAGTGTACTGAGCCCTTTCCAATACATAAATATATAACAATATAAAGCTTATCCACAGCTTGGATTTTTTTATTAGTTAATTTATGATTTAAATTAAGGGTTTTTTTTAAGGTGCGTATCAGTTTAGCGAGGCAGCCGCGCACAGTATCCGTGCAAAATG
This sequence comes from Listronotus oregonensis, assembly GCA_019359885.1. Lineage (NCBI taxonomy): Eukaryota > Metazoa > Arthropoda > Insecta > Coleoptera > Curculionidae > Listronotus > Listronotus oregonensis. The sequence goes on along the minus strand of JAHBCN010026324.1, from coordinate 4,157 downwards.
GATACGCTTATTTTGGGATGCGTTTCCTTAGGGTATGAGTGCGTTCTCGGAAAGATAAAATGACTTCAACTTTCCCAAAATTTACGTGATATGATCGCACATCGGTTCAAAAATACGGAATTTGCAATATGGTTTAGTTAAATTTGATGAGTTGTTGAAGTTAAGTTTTGAACATATTTAGCCAAAAATCAATAAAAAAGAATTTATTGCTTTTATAGAAAAAAAATACAAAATCCTAGGTCTGAGGTAAAAAATGTTTGCCAAATGATTTATGCCTTTTAGGGTTTTTTACACGCCCAAATTTAACGCTTATATTTTAGTACTACTACATATTTATTTTTTAAATATAAAATTTGTTCTGATAAATATTTTGAATAGCGACTACGACTTTTAGTAATTGTTTTTATTGTACAGTCAGCGCAAGTGATGTATTTGGCTGTGTGTTATTGACTCTTTTAAAGGGAAATGTATTTCCAGAACAAGTTTTATGTATGAACACTTTTCATACTCACTAAAAATTTTCGAAAAGCGTCACCTTACTACATATATAAAATTTTACCTTCACCATTATGACAAGAATTAACGCAGCAACATGTAGAAGTCGCCCCGCGTTCTATGTTTTATCAGTTTTGGTTTTACTTACATTAAAAAGTAAGGGAAGATCACGAGGCTTTAAAGCAGTGTTTTTAACTAATTCTGTATTATTGTATTTTTTGTCACGAACCTAAATTAATTACTACTGATCGTCGCATCAAAATTTTGTGCGGACGGGTCGTGCTGCTAAGGTAAGGGTTTAATAAGTTGCTGTCGACAGAGATAGAGCTTTAAAAACTCAAAGGAACATACAACCCGTAATAGTAAGAGGAAAAATATAAATATGTTTAATATTTTGGCTGACTTAATTGATTTATGTAAAAAGGTGGTACACGAAGTAGTCTATCGCCCATAAACATATAAAATTACTCTTAAAGCAGTAGCGTATATTGATTACAAAAAGTGGGGCACCCAACTGTTTAAAATTTAAAATTGTAATGATATAATGTAAAGAAACATATTTTCCAAAATTATGTAATTTGTTTTAAACGGAGGGAGAGGAAAGCCCCTCGGGCCCCTCCAAGATACGCACTGTTGCAAGAAAGTGTTAATTCTTTAAGCAACTTCAATAGCTTACTAGAAAGGAAAGGTGATATTGGCATACCACAAATGCAATCGTAACCAAAAAAAAAAATCCCTAATTCTTGCATTTTTATTTTAGCCTTAAACCCAACTTCCTATTATTTGCACAACATCCCCCAAGATAATGATCTTCCCTCCGATCAGTATCAACTGCCGCATAGCATTGTCTCACCAGCAGTATACCAACCCGCTCAGTACCATCGACAAATCCAGAATCCCGACCATTTGAATCGTCAAATGGCTAAGTAAGTGAGTACATTTTTGTGTTCATTGCATGTTGTATTAGAAATCGCTTTAATGTCCAGATCACCTTACCATCAATAAAAAAGTAAAACAACTCATTTATATACGTGTTACTACTATTTTTAAATCCTCTTATGGATAGGTATGAATAATACATATTACACACGAAACATATAGCACATAGTACATCTAAAAATAAAGAGGGTATAGATATCACGGCACCTAGGCCTCAGTAGGCCTGTTGTGCTTTCTCCCGAAGAAGACTCCTCACTCAGTACGCTGCCCATCCTACTGATTTAAAGTAGGTGACAACGTCGCCGAGGGGAATCTCCCTAATGTCGGCCAAGGAAAGCCAATAAAATAATATAATAGTAGTTTGTAGTTCCTATTTCTGTAACATCCTTTAAATATTATTGTCAAAATATATTACTACCATTTACCAGTAAACCTTTATGTACGCTTTTCATAACATTCCATTCCCGTCTCCGTTGCCGTTTTCGTTACCGTTCCTTTTTCCGTTTTTATGTCAATTTACGTTTCCTTTTCCATGTCCATTTCCATTTCCATTTCCATTTCCATTATCATTTTCATTTTCATTACCAGTTCCATTTCCATTTCCATTTCCATTTCCATTTCCATTTCCATTTCCATTTCCATTTCCATTTCCATTTCCATTTCCATTTCGATTTTCATTTCATTTCCATTTCTATTTTTATTTCCATTTTCATTTCTGTTTATCTTTCTGTTTCGTTTCGGTTTCTGTTGTTAATTCATTTCATTTTCATTACCGTTTCCGTTTGTTTTCTTTCTATGCCCATTTTTATTTTCATTTGATTTCATTTTATTTTAGGTTTATTCTTAGTTAAAGTAATAGTTTCTTAATTAAAAATATTTTAAAGCAGTCTAGCTTTTTTTTTAATATGGTTTTACCACTTTCTCTTGTAAAACCATTAAGATATAACAGTATAATAATTTACCAGTTTTTCTTTTTTAAATACCATTAGGGTTAAAATAATAATAAATTAATTTTAATTGCAGTGTACAACCTCTTCAACCCATAATGCAATCCCAGGATGATCAAGCACGAATTATAACATCAACTTTCAGCAGGTGCGATATCAACACGATGAAGGGGATCAAGATGGGGACTGATTAAATCAGTAGTTATTTTAGTGTTTTTTGTATTTTTGTAAGATAGTATCATATAGTATTTTTTTTCTTTCTAAGTAACAAAAATTGTAAATTATATACATAATTTATTTAAAACATTTATTAAACACCGAAAATAAATGTAACTTACAAACGGCAAGCTTTAAATAACAGTTTAAATATCCACAAACCAATTAGCTTCTTACTTTGCTTTCAGAACATCGTATATATTTTTTTAATAAATGTGTTCTTTTTCAATATCATAAAAACAATGTTGACATAAGCAATTTTTTTAAAACGTACATAAAATATTCATGGCTCGCAATTTTTTTCTGTATTCGCAAGAGTGTTGTTAACTTTGCCCAAACTCTTATACATTTTGATAAAAATATATCGATATTATTTTTATAGGCTAACGAATTTTGTACAAACTTTTATAAACCAAAGTTTATATTTAGAATAGTACGTAAGTTAAAACTCTTAAAATATATTGTAGTAGGAATTTGATAATTATTATTAAATGATAATTTAGCACAGGCCTCTAAAAAAAATTGAATACGGACTCCCTAAAAATGGTACACCTATGCGTAGCGAATGTCATAGAAATTTTTGGAAATAACTACGAATAGGACTTGTAGTGGAACCAAATACAAACTCATGTCATTTGTCAACTGTCATTGAGTTGATTTACTCGATTTAGTTTTTTGTAAATAGCGGTATGATGTGCTTTAATGTGTTGTTTGGTTTATATTTTTTATTTACTATCTTGGGTGATATTTTTTTTATTTGTTAACCTAGATTTTCAGGTGTGTCAAAAATTTTTGAAAATTTATTTTGGTTAACGCATGAGTGTATCATTTTTAATTTCAAATATGGAAAAGGGGGGACGTCACCAGAGGGTTTGGGGCACAACAAACTTTTTTTTCGTGTTTTCTGTCAAAAACAAACACCATTAAATCCTTGTGATAAAAAAAAAGGTTTAAAAAATTTACAAAAGACTTTTTTCTTAGTTATGAAGCATCATACAAAAATATCGGTGTTTTAAAACACCACAATAAAAAAATTAAAGTTACCAAAAAATAAACCCCCTTTTTAAAGGAAAAAAATAAAAAATATTAACCGGGGGTAAAAAAAAACCAAAAAAACTCCCAATATATTAAAAAGAATCAAGTATCTAACCACAAAAAACGAAAGAAAACCTCTAACTAAACAAAAGACCTTTTTTTTGAATGAGGGGTTTCTCAAACCAATTGTCCCGGGGGATTATTTTTTGATCCACGAAAGATGAAATAACATTTGGATGTCACGTGCCGCCATAATCAATTCTAGTTTTTTTGAAAGACATCTTTGATTGGGTTTATCGAATATTAGGTAAAAATTTTTAAAAAAAATTTAAAAAATTTTTTTTTCAGGAATTACTTTTAAATTGATTGTATTTGTTATATATGTGTAAACTTTTAAAATAATAAACCGCCTTTATTTCCATTATGTAGGTGTTTTAAATTTGCCCCGTTACGAGATAGTTAAACAAAATTTGAAATGATAAAAAAAAAAAGAAAACTGGCTTTTAAAAAAAATATTTTTAATAA
>JAHBCN010026323.1:0-10680 GCA_019359885.1 Listronotus oregonensis | reverse complement strand
AAAGGTTTTTTACGACTTCCCCCCAAAAGGTTGGATTTTTATCTGGCAACTCCCAAAAAAGTCACTAAAGCAATGTACCTTTTAATTCCGGATTTTGGTCTTTTTTTTTAGTAAACGCCTTATTTTTCCCAAGATCAATGCTAAGCTTCCAAGGACCTCCTTTTTTATCAATTTTTCCCCAAAAAAAATTGAATATAAGGACAAAATTCCCCCGGGATATTGACGGTAGGGAAAATGCAAAGTAAAGTTAAAATATGGATTTGGCCGGCGGGACGTTTTTTACGATAAATTTTGCATCTTTTTGGACCTCAAATATTGGCCGGGGTCAAGACGATTTTAAATTTTTGACCAAATAAGGCCAAAAGGAAAGGATTCCGTATTGAAAAATCTTTCAATTACTTATATATGTTTTTAAAAAACCCAAAATTTTTTTTTTTATTACTGGTTTTTATTACGTAATGGGGGTTCTAGTATCCCCGGTAATGCATTGATTAAAAAAATCATCCATGGTTCTTTAAAAAAAATGTAATATACATTCAAAAAATGGGGAAAATTTTAGGTTTTTTTTTTGGAGTTAAATTTGCTTTATTAATTAAAAAAAAATTTTTTTTTTTTATTTTAAAAGTTTGATTTTTTTTTTAAAAAAAGCCGGTTGCAGGAGGAGGCATTTTTAAAATATGAAAAAACGATTAAAATTTGGGTAACAAAAAAACAGACTGAATAAAAACTTTTAATTTTGAAAGAGTATAATTCATTTAAATACTTTCAATTAATGGAAAACTCGAATAAAGAAAATTAAATATTTTATTAAACAGAAAATATAAAGAGAAAAAAATGAAAAAAAAAAAAAAATTGTTTCAATAGTATGAAAACTTTTTGACATTGATTTTTTTGTTAATATTTAAATACTTGACGTTAATTGTAAAATCTGACTTTTTTGAGTTGATAACAATAAAAACCAATTTTCGTCAAAATATAAATTTCAGAATTTTCCCATTTTTATTTTCAAAATGCAATTTTAACATAAAAAAAAATATTCTGTGAATTTATTTTTTTATGATATTTGACAAATTTTTTAATGTAATAACCCCTTTTCATTTCCATATTTAATTAATTAGATGGATTTTCTTTTTTGTTCTAAATAAAATAAATCAATGAATCAAAAAAAATAATATTAGAACTCACAGACCTCGTGTCGTCAGAGGCCGTTTTTTTTAAATAAATTTAAAGGACCCGGTGGGAAATTTAAATTGTAAATTTCGCCGAAATGATTTTTTTTTAAAAAAAATGTATTAAAAAAAGGTCTTTTTTTAAAAAAAAAGAAGGGGTTTACGTGTTTTTGAATTAAAAAAGAATTTTATGCAATGAGTTACTAAAGAACGATTGACGACTAGAAAAAAAAATATAATTATTGAATTAAAGTTACAAAATATCTTGGTTCGGTTTATATTTAAACCCTTCTCCTAACAGTAGTTTTTTGACAAATTGTATTTTAGGAAATAATATTTAAAAAAATACCAAATGTTTTCCCTTTCATCATAATATATAAATTAATATTATTTATATTTTTTTTAATTTAAGAGAATTCATAGAATTAAAACTAAAATAAATTATTTGTTGCACTTATATTACCATAAATATTTTTCCCAAATTTTAAAAGAAAACTATTGGGTTCAAACGGGTAGACGTAGAACCACCAAGGGAGTTGCCTGTGTCGTTGGTGCAAAATCTTAAAGATTTAGTGAGTCTTTATGTGAATAACACCGACAAGATAAAAGAGATGAGAGTTTTTATCAAAGAAAAGTTACTGTTAATGATTATGGGAAGTGTCTGACGAATGGTATAATTTTAAAGGTAATTTTTATAAATCATTTTAATATGGTTTTAGTTAATTATGAGTTTTATTAATCCTTATTCAAAAAAAAAATTTTGAAAAAACCATTTATCTAGCTACAAAATTAAATTAATAAAACGAAACCAAAATGTCTATGAAGTTTGATTTTATTACAATAAATTTTAATCTGAACCGCCCCTCGCATTGTTAATAACGAAAGTAGCAAAGGACATTTCAGTCGACGCACACTGACTGAATCTTTTTCTTGATTGGTACATAAGTTTGTAAAGGTTAGTAATACACTTATATATTTTTTAAAAGAGTTCCTTAAAGGAAATAAATGATAAGTTTTGGAGCTAATTGCCCCCCTTAATAGCCCAAACCCCGAGCACAAAATATTTTTTTTCCTTTTTTGACCCAAAAAATAAAATATTTTAAAAGGGGAAAAAACTTTTTTTTAAATGTGCTAAAAAACCAAAAGACCATAAAAGAAAAAAAGTTAAAAAAGGGAAATTTTTAAAACCGTAAATTACCTGTTAATAAAATGAGTTTTAGACATACGTTTCATTTTTTTTTACAGTAGTAATTGAAAAATTTTACCAAATTTTTAACAGTATAAGAAGCCTAATTTAAAATAATGGGACCTTGATTGATTATCCATATTGGATTGTGTCCAAGTATTTAATTTTGAAAAAACAATCAATCTTTAAATTAATAAATTATTATTTTAGGCTTAAGCTTTGGGAAAAATGGATTCTTCGTGGTACATTTATAAAGCAAGCATTAGTTTTTCCCCCGAATAGAAATACTCAAGGAACCCCCAAATGATTTATATCTTTAGCTATGAAACCTTATTCGATGTCCAAGAGGGGTGGATACTGTTGATGAGGTATAAAATGACAATCAACATGTATGTCGAATTGTAGTACTCCCAAGACGAGACGAGTCTTGTGGACTCGAATCTAGGCCTACATTCGGTGTGATCATCCCCAACGGGGGTAAACCACGTTAAATCAATTTTTGGCCGGCTTATCCATTTATTTGGAGACCTCAATTTTTAAAAACCAACCCCAACATATTATCATAGGACTAGGATCTTTGTTTTTTTTTTTATTTTGGAGCCCCTTGCCCAAAGAAATTTCCCCTTTCGTTATTTTATTAAAGATGCAATGAAATATATACTATATATTTATTATTTTTTTTTGGGAAATTTTAACCAAATCTTTTACTTCTTAAAAGTTTATTTTAAAAATCTTACTTTTGTATTAGCTCGTCTTTTTTTTCTATGTGAGTTAAAATTTCTGTGGAAAGAGGAGGGTCCTCGAGAAAAAAAAAAAATGCGTTCTCTGGGTTCTTCTCGAGCCGAGAGAAAACTCAGCCGTCTCGACGAAATGAGACGAACCGGGGAAAAGAATTTTATCCCCCCTAGAGGGCAGTAAGTCTAGAAATACCTAAAAAATTTTTAGAACCATTATTAATACTACAGATAACAATTTTATTTCTAGATTCTCATGAATGACGAATATTACCAGCATCGGTTGAACACCCAAGAAAAAGGAACATTTAGTAACCGGACTCATGCTAAGCGATTAGGAATTTTCAAACTTAGAGATAAAGAAGCGCATTTGAGCTAGAAGAATGTATTGTAAATGGTCTTGCTTTCCCAAAAAGAAAATGACCTGTCGGATTTAAGAAAGGTAAATAAGTATTGGGGACAAAACATGTTGCTTTCTGTAAAGAAATTAACTGAGGAGATATTAGACGTTTGAAATGTATATTAAGTGTAAGTGTTCCTACTGGTTTAGAATATGTTTGTAAATCGAGAGGCAGTCGAGATCCCCAAAACAACCAAAATACCGCGATGTTATGCTATTTTTACACTTATATTGTAATAATTGGAATATAAAAATAGACGAAAATTTATTTTAGGTAATCAAACACTTTAATTAAATACCTAGCTGATATATTATTTGAGCAAGAAATTTATTTTTTTTATTAGTATCTTTTGTCAAATTTGTTAATTTTTTTTCCCCTTTAATTTTAAATTTGTGTAAAATGAAAAGCAGAAAAAGTGGGACTTTATTTGGAATAGTTGGGAAACGCAATAGAAAGTTGGCCCAGTAAAATTGCAAAATGTCTAAATTTATTATTTACCCTTTCGAAGAATTTCCAAACAAAGCATATATATTTCTGCCTCAAAAGCTATTGTGGATGGCATTCATTCGCGGTAACTAAAAGGGGATATTGAAGATTCCGTGAAAAACAAAATTAGGTTTTGAAGCAGATCCTTCATGGAAAATCTATTGCTGTTGGATCATTTAAAAAGAGAACTCGTGATGTCTAAAAGACCGAGAAAAAGATTATTTTTTACGGGCCTTTCCCCAATTACATTCAATAACCTGGACGTAGCGAGGTACGGGAGGGGGGAAACCCCCTCCCCCGAAGAGGGTCGTTCGCTGGTAAACTGTAATTCAATTTATAACTTACCTTTTTGGACCTAAGAAACAACAGGCTTAAGGTGGCTTGTGAAGTCTAACTATACGTGATATGATCTCTAATATAATTTTTGTTTACATCATTTCTTATCTAAAAAAGTCACTTATAATGACAAGGGCAGCGTAGTTTTTTTTGTTATAGAAAAATAAATTATAAAGCTTTTATAAAAACCCAAAAAATTTTAAAAAGTTGTAAAGAACCCTAAGTAAAATAGACATAGGAGCGGGGCGGGTGGCGGGATGCGGGGTGACAGGGGAGGCAACTGATCAGCCAATATTGTGCGCCTTCATCGTGCCGCATTAGTTCAAGCTATTTCTGATTTTTATTTTTTTTTTTAATTACTACCCCACTGCTCATGTGAAACTCCTATGGTAAAAACAACGATCAAAACAAACAATATAATCTAGGATTTTCTTTGTCTGTCCCCTCCCCTTAAAACAATCCTGTATGTGGTAGTATTTACTTACCGATCAGTAATTTGTAAACATCACTTACAGATAACGTAATCTGATCAGTAAATTTAATTAAAGTACATCTGTTAGTGTGGATAATCACTCTTCTAACTTTCACCAAATTAATGCTGCTCTTCTTCAAACATAAATCCAATTTATAGTTTTTTTAATGGCCCGTATTCAGACCTTAAAAAAACAGGGTAATATAGATATCTCTTTCACAGGAACATCAGTTAAAATTGGATGGGTCCATACGCCATCTGCTCCAAAGATAACTTCTCTCCTAGCAGCAACACGAAGTGCCACTTTCATACACGCTTTAACAGTCTGTCTGGAGAAGCGCCGAACCTTCCTCTTTGTTCATTTACTCTAAAAAATACATTTTTAGGGTTTAAAATCTTCTTTGCCGATAACGATGCAGGAATCCTAACCACTCGGGAAATATCACTGGGTATTTGGAAAAAAGGAGAAGCCTATTATTATCTTGATCCATACAGCAGAAACGGTGAAGGATTAGCAACAGGTAATGTCAAAAACTATTTCGAAAGGAGTTGTTTTTGAATTTTTTGCGGAAAAAATAAAACCGGGAATATTTATATTATTCCCGGAAATTCTTATAAAAACTCATTAACCCAGGCTTATCTGTCAGAAACAAGAGTTGCTGGAAGTATGAGGTAGCAGGCAAGTTTTGCTAAAAAACACTTCGGAAAAATGTATACTTATAACAACTCCCTCTCAGAAAAATATGGAACATTTCTTATATAAACAAAATGTAAAAAAGCAAACATAACGCACTTTTTTTTCTTTAATCGTTTATAACTTTGTGAGTATTGGTCGCAGAGAGAAATTGTAGAAACAGAAAAAGTTTCAAAGTTAGGTTTCCTACAGGGTTACTTAGAAATCGCCAAATGTATTACGTTCTTAAATATGCAAAAACGTGTTTTTTTGCATGATTCTTTTTACCTCTTAGAATTCTGTAGTGAAACGTCACGCCAAATTTTGTTAAAATCGGTTATAAATAGTTTTTGCACAATAGATTTGCAATCCACTTTTGCTTGAAGAAATGGACAATTTTGCAAATTGGATAAAGTCCAGAATGTGTCACTTAGACTTTTGTTTTTTTTTTTAATGAAACGAAAGATCTCAAGTTTTTAAATAGTTTTTTAAAAATGAAAATCGGATCCTTGTATCTTGTAAAACTAAATTATTTTTTTTTTTTATTTTTATGAACCGTTTTAAAAAAAGCTATCTCGATCCTTGTTGCATACTTTTTTTGAAAAGGGTTTCTACCAAAAAGAATTCTGCCACCTCATACATTCAAAGCCGTAGCCAGGAATAATTTTTGGGGGGGGGGTTTGCCTTTTGTGTCAGGGGTATCGACTCTGCAAAATTGGGTGATCTTTTCGGGGGACTACATACAGGGTGGCCCAACGAAAAGGTCGCACCCTTTTTTTGGGCTCCTGGATATTTTGGGAAAACGCTCGGACACGTCAATTTTGATTTCTATGGGGAGCATTTTTATCTATGCCTTATACAGGGTGGTCCAAAAATAAGATATTGATTTTTTAAAAATTTTGGATTCTCTATGACGTTTTTAGTAACTTTTGTTAATAAAGTTTATACCTATCTTTAATCGTTGTAAAAGTTATTTAAGTTTATTTTAAAATTTGACCAACTTAACTCAATACTTAAAATAATCGATTGCATGGCTAAAAATAATAATCATGGATACTATCAAGAAAACATATAGCATCAGTGTCATCATATGTCATAGGAAAACTTTGTCTTTGATTTCACATTGTAAACTTACCTAGTTCTGATAAATATTAAACAATAATTTATTCAGTTCAAGAAGGGGTAAAAATAATAATACTCTATTATTAAAATCTAGGCATTACAAAAGCTACTGTCCGGTTTTTTAATGCATTACATTCGCAAAATTAACGATGAGTATGTGGCTAATTAAAGAAAATTTGAGAAACTGGATCTTCATCTAATATTCGCCGTAATCGCCATTAAAAAAACGACCAGTTAGAAATGAAGTCGCAGAATTATCGGGGATGGAACACGTAGCACTTGACGACACCCGGGGACTCGTGGACTGGCTACTTCTTAAGGATTTACATGCTTAACAACGAAATTTTGAAAGACAATTAATTTCCCCCAGTATAAGATAAAACTTGTCCATAGCCCTGAAGACGATTGTGTCCCAACTTTTAATCAACAATGCAATCATGTTATTTAATATTTGTTTCTCGGATGAGTGTACGGTCTATTTACATGGTGCTGTAAATAGAAATAATTGTCGATATTGGAGTGACTCAAATCCACATTTTGTTTCGAGAGGTTTACAACCGAAATCTCTGAAAAAAATAAATGTGTGGGCCGGCATTTTCGTAAATCATTTTGTAGGACCTTCCTTTATTCCTAGAAACTTGACGGGCAAGACGTACTTGGACATGTTAGAAAATACAATAGAACCAAGAATTACCGAAATAATAGAAAAAGCGTTAATTTTAATAAAAATGATTTTTTATTTCCAACAAGATGGTGCACCACCGCACTACGTGGCTTATATTCTTTGGCTTCAGTACGATAGTTTTGGACACGCATTTCCCGAATCAATGGGATCGGCAGACGAGGCCCCATTGAGTGATCGCCGAGATCTCCGGACTCTAGTTCTTTAGATTACTTTCTTTGGGGATATTTGAAAGTAAAGATTTTAGTACGAAGTTAGATTCTATTTAAGATCTTCAGGAGCGGATTACGGCTGAACGTAGAAAAATAATTTCATACATGCTTGAAAATTTGAGAAATACATATAAAAAAAAATATTTATTGTTCCATGGAGGACAACACTTTCAGCATTTATTACCACCTACTTAATAGAAAATTAATTTTTACTTTACCTTTAATTTGCGTATGACTGTGGGTTGCTTTTTTTTTTTTTTTTTAATTCAAGGGGTTGTTTTTAATTTTAAAGTCTTGTTACTATGGAAACTAATTGATTAATATTTTTACGATATATTTCTTATTTATCACTTTTTCTGAATTTTATTATAATTGTAAATAGCTTTACAACGATTGAAGATAGGTATAAACTTTAGTAACAAAAGTTATAAAGTTTTTGGAGAATCAAAAAAAATGGAGGTTTCCATTTAAAAATCTAAAGTACAACGCAATAACTTCTTTTGGACCAACCTTGTATTGAAAGCTATAGATGAAAAAGACGTCCCCTAAAAATCAAAATTGACGTGTCGAAAATTTTTCAAAATATACCGGAGAGTCCAAATAGGGATGCAAGTTTTTTCGTTGGGTTACCCTTATAATATTAAAAGATACTGCAACTCAGATTGTAAAACCGCGATCCTTGCGCTGCAACCTACGATACTCTCAAACTAAAACTGAACATCGCTGCCCGCACGCGTTTGTACTCAATGTTTTTTTTTCCCCTCAAAACCTAGCATTACCAAAATTTTTCACTATAGTAGAGCACAGATTTCTTAATATTATAATATTAAGAAATCTGTGTGTACGTATTCATAGTTTTTTCTTTTGTGAAAATTTCGGGGGGGGGTTCTGACCCCTGCCCCCCTCCACTGGCTACGGCCTTGCATACATTCAACAGAAAACAGATAAAATTTGGTACATCACGAAAAAACGTAATTTCGGGTACATTTTACTCAACAAATCACCACAATTTACAAAACAAAATAAAAATTTTTTGAACGGAATCTTGCCAATTTGGCGAATGTAAATATTATCTGTTGTAATATGAATCACAGAAAATTGAAGCCAAGTAAGTGTAGTAACATTCTTCATTTAAAAAATCGCAATTTACTGCCCTTTTTCAGCCACCTTTAATTAGGTTCAAATAATTGTAAAATATTTTAATTTTTATTTAATTCGCAGTAATAAAAACTAACTAAATAAAAAAGGTGTCCATTTAAACCTAAAACTTGCAAAGCAATATTTTTTATTTACGCAGTTGTTGCTTCTTATTGTTTAGGTAATCTTTACCGTTATGCTACAACAATAAACTAAAGTTACCCAATCTTTTATTTACAACAATTCTAAATTAGGTGTGGAACAAAGGAGTGCCTTTCACATGGATCTATGGTCGTTTATTGATTATCTCTAAAAATTAAAACTTTATGTACTAAATCTATTAGCCTTAACAATAAAAATAAAGAAAACGCATTTCAATAAATTTTGCTAGATGTTATTGGTAAAAGTTGCGAAACAGTTGTTTTTTAAAGATAAAATTAATATTATTCCTTTACTTCTTTTTCCCTGGGAGCACTATTGATTCACCACTGGAGGCAGAGCAGCCTCTTTTGGGCTTTTTTTGCCTAATCTCCCATTATCTTTTTACCTCTTTCCATTGGTCTTGTTCCTTCTACAAGTCTGTATACCCCGAGACTGGTTGGTTGATATAATCCTGTGGGCTCATTTTCGGTTGCCCAAATAATGCCTGTCTTTTAACGCTTTACATTCACACAGTATATGGCAGGCTGTTTCTTTCCCCTCGTCGCACATTCTGCCACTTGGGTCCCCATTGGATGAGCCTATTGTGCGTAGGTGTCCTCTTAGGTTATCGTGCCCTTTCAACCCCACTGTCTTGCAAAGTCTTTTTTACACTTTGTTGTATATCGATCATTGGTAGAATATATATTTTTTAAATTAGAAGTATGATTATCAAAATAAATTAAAATAAAAATACTTTTTTTTCTTTTTAAAAATAAAAGTAATCGGATATAAAAAAAAATCGCAAAAAATTGATGAAAAAAATTTTAAAATTAAAAAAAATCATACCTCTCTAAATTTTATTAAACATACTTTATCCACGCCTATTTTAAAAGTTAAAAAAAAAAGTTCTGAACAAAAAAATTAAAAAAATAAAATAAAACTGCGTTTTTAAATTTTTTTTTGAATTTTCAAAAATTAATATTTGAAAATGCAATTTTGTTAACAAATTTGGGTTTTTAACAAATAAGCTTTTTACATAGTCTTGTTAAAAATGCTTAGATTTCGGAATAATTTAAAATTTTCCAAAGATGAAGAATTTAGCCTGTTATAAAACCCATAAGCCAACATTTAATAGCACTTGAAGTTTTTTATATTAATCAGTCATAAAAATGCTCTTACCAATTTCTTCTTATTACCCCATTTATTATCTTAAAGTTAATTGCTTATTAAAAATAATCATTTTATTTCCAACCTAAACATGTGTGATTCCAAGCATAATTCTAATAGGTCCGAGAACTCTAATAGTTCGATCGCCAAGGAGTTATCGAAAGTTTTTGTTTCTTGTAAAAAAAAAAGAAATAGGATGGCGTATGCTAAATTAAAATCCGTCTATGAGAACTGGAGATATTGCAAATTTAGTGCAATAATTTTGCAAAATAACCATTTTCCCAAACTTTTCCTTATAACTTCGCTTTTATTTAACCGCTCCTTTTAAAGTTTAAGGTCTGTTAGATCTTATTAGGCAAAACCTTACAGCCTCTTAAAGGCATTGTTTTTCAAAACAAGTGTTAATTGGGGTAATTGTTTATAATTGCGGCTCCACCTTTTTTTGGCCATAAAAATCGAAAAATAGGGATATTGGCTTGATTTTTTCTGTTCTCTTTTACGACGGATCATTTAAGAAAATTTCAAAAAATATATTTATTTCAGTGTTAATTTTTTTAAAACAAAAAAATGGTTATTTTTAAGTTTTTCCTCAATAAAATGCATTCATTTAAGTTTAGCAATTTAAGTGATTTGTCCCATATTTTAAGTGTTAGGCAAATAATTTTAAAAGTTTTCAAAAATATCAATTCTCGAATTTTTCGAATATTTTTTTTAAAAAAAAAAATAAGTAATTGAATAGTTGACATTTTTGAGACTTTTTTT
>JAHBCN010026322.1:0-10688 GCA_019359885.1 Listronotus oregonensis | reverse complement strand
TTTGGAGTTTGTCAAGGTATTTTTGTGTGTTATTGAGCATTCGAAATAGCTAACCTAAATCATTAATATAAGTAGGTTTCAAAGGGTGCGGTGCCTACACAATAGATATTTGTTAGGCAATCTATTTATAGTTGGGTTTTCCACTGAGGTTGTAATTTAAATGTTATTGCGGTAAAGAAATCAACGAATTATTGTGAAATGTACAATATCTAAAATTTAAGAGGTAAGTTGGAAAGATCGTTAAAATTGACCATTTTCTGAAAAATGCTTAAATTCGACCCGTTTAACGTAGGAAAGCTGATCGAAAAATGATTCTTTTTAATAGGCCGTTTTAAAAGGATACAAGCGGACGGCGCACAGTGGCATGATACGAGGTAGACTATTTCAAAAATGGCTACAGAATGCTCAGCTTCACCGAATTTCAATTTTTATGAAAAGCTCATGAAATTTGGAAAAGATTGTCGGAGTCCTTTTTTGATATTTTTTAAATATATTTTTTTTAAATTCTGCCCCAATTTTAACAAGTGGCAACTGAAATTTTAAGTCTTTGGGTAGAGTTCGACCGTTGTTAGAATGACACCGATACGTCACGGTTTTATACGGGTTTGCCATAAGAGACCGTGACGTATCGGTGTCATTCAAAGCGTTCGGAGTTAAAACATACTCTTATTCGATTTTTTGGCGAATATTATTACTTGGGGTTTTCGGGGCCCGCCAATCACGAATATGAGGTCGAAATTTGAAAACTCTAAATCCAGATGGCGGTTCCAAAATGGCTCGTATATCAAAATTGAAAAACACTAAAAATACGATGAATATGAGATAAATGTTTTCCTATTTGCAATATTTGAATTAACAAAAATAATAGAAGATATATATTAGGAGGCAGTTCGTTCTATCATATAAAAAATTATACAGAGTGTTAAAAAAATATATTATTTGATAAAAAATTATATGAATAATAAGATTTATACATAGTTATTAAAAACCTCACAATTATTACTATACAGAGTCAAAAAATAATTATATTAAAAAAATCAAAATTTAAAAAGCTTTATTAATAGTTTATTATTATATCTAAAAATCTAAAATAAATTATAGGATTTGTATATTTTAAAATACTCATCATCACCAGAGTGTACAAAAAATAAAAAAAATGATTTTTTTTTTAATTTAATATGTTTTAATTATAATTTTCTATACATCCCGCATATTTGAAATAAATATTTAAATAAACCACATAACTATATATACCCTTGAAAAATAATTGCTTTTTATACACGTAAATAAATTTGCTCCAATAATTAAAAATAAAAAAAAAATGTTATGTACAACTTATTTGGAACACTCTGTATAATATTTATTAGTATTTTTAAAATTGCCCCAAGAATATATATATATATATATATATATATATATAATATATATATATATATATATATATATATATATATATATATATATATATATATATATATATATTCACTATATTTTTAAATCTCTTTATTTAATAATAAAGTAGTTATTAGGATTTTACTTTTTTTAGTTTTTTCAATATATTTTCTTTTTGACTCACCAGGTACAGCAATGATATAAAAAAACTATATATAAATATACAAAAAATATTTTCTAATTTTGACCTCAGATTCGTGATTAGATGCTACCAAAACCCCTGATTAAAATGTTTCATCCATGTTCTCCAGTTTTTTTAGTGTTTTTCTATTTGTATACCCGTCATTTTGGATCCGCCATCTTGGATTTTAAATTTTTCGAATTTCGACCTCAGATTCGTGATTAGTGACCACGAAAACTCCTGAGTAAAATGTTTCATCCATATTCCCCAGATTTTAAGTATCTTTCCATTTTGATACCAGCCATTTTAGATCCGCCATCTTGGATTCCGATTTTTTCAAATTTCGACCTCAAATTCGTGATTGGTGACCCAGAAAACCCCCGAGTAACAAAAAGCCAAACTTTTTTACCCAAAGATCAAAATTTATGGCCACTTTTTTAAATTGGGGAAAAGAATTAAAAAAAAAAAAAAAAAATGCTAAAAAAAAGAGCTAAGACAATCTATTTCAAATTTCAAAAAAATTTCTTTTTTTAAAAAAAAAATCGGAAGGCTGAGTGTTCAAGATATCCCTTAAAAACGGTTGGAGATACATCACTAACCGAAACGTTGTTTTAACAAATAAAGAAAGGAATTTCCAAGATTTTAGTGTTATTGAAACCATAACTTTTGTAAAACCCCCTTTCAAGGAAAAGAATTTTTTAATTTTTTTATCAAACCAATATTTTTTGTATATTAAATACAGTTGTCCACTTGTTCGCACTATATTGGAAACTTTTTTTTATTAATTAATTTTACGAAAAAAGTTATTTTCATAAAAAGTTTTTGCATGGTAAAAAAACCTAAAATGAAAACCATAAGATATTAATTTGTTTCAGTCGTATACGAGGATATCAGAAAATATTAATTTTGTTGAAGAATAAAGAAACCTTTATTTTTGACAATATCGAAAATTGTTATTAAGAAAAGTTAATTAGATTTGAAAAGTACGTTTAAATATCTAATTGCACCTATCTGTGATGAACATAAAGTTTTGTTATTTTTAACATTTTTTAAAGTTCTTTCAGTTGGAAATTTTTTTTATTATTAATTTTAGAAAAAACTTACTCTTCAAAAAAAGGTTTAGTTTAAAACAAAATAAATCATCTTAACAATTTTTTAAAATGATACAAGGTTTTTGAAAATATGAATTTTGCCCAACAGAAGTAATTTTTTTTTTGAAAATATCGAAAATTTAATCAGTTATCTTTTTTCGTTAAACATTTGATAACCTTTACGTCTCTTAACCCCAGTTGAAAATTATGTTGAGGATGCAAAAATAATTGATAAGTAACAAAATTATTTATTTTCCAATAATTATCAATCACGAATACAGAAATAATAATGTAAATTGGTAACAAGCGTGTAATTATTTATCATCAATTTATTTATTGCTTTAACGTATCTGCCTTCTTTACAATACTGGTTTCCGTTCTAGAAGAAAATTCCTCAATACATTTCAAAATTATATTCGGAGTTATACCCTGAATTACTTCCTTTAATAATTTTTCCAAATGTTCTACGTTCGTGAATGGCCTGTGTTGATATACCTTTTCTTTTGAACCCCATAAAAAAATCTAATGGTGTTAAATCTGGCAATTTAGCTGGCCAAAAAATTTTGGGAAATTTTTCTATGAATTAACCCTTCCATTAAAGATATTTTCAATTATTTTCTTTCCATCGTACTATGACATGTTGCGCCGTCTTGCTGGTACCATACCTGTTGCCGTTTATGTTTTTGAAGGTCACGAAGAAAATCACAATTGATTTTGTAAAAAATTTAGATAGCGTTGAGAAGTCATAGATTGTCGAAAAAAAGGGCCAATTATTCTATTTTTTTTAAATGCCGAAAAAAGTTAGTTTTAAAATAATATTGATTGGAGTTTTAATCAAAGTGAGGATTGGTCACCACCATCGACAATTTTGCGAGGACACTGTTCCATTAGACGTAAATGTAGATTCGTCAAAAAAATTATTTTCCTTCCTTGATTTAAAAAAATAAAATTCTAGTCGTCTGTCGTAGTCTCCAGGTTTTTAAAATTTCATCCATATAAACCAGAATATATCCATATATTCTGGTTTATATGGATGAAACTTGTTCTTTTTAAAATTTTTGATATTGTGTTTTTACAAATTTTATTTGAAGGAAGATGCCCTTTTTCAAGGGGACAATTTAGGTTTTTCCACTGCAATAGGGAAATTTCATTTAACTTTATCTTTTCAGTTGTAACGATTTTTTTGACGCTTGTTTGTGAATTTTTTTATTAACATTCCATGACTTGAATTTTTTCTTAATTTTCATTACTTGATGGTGTATTTTTTCCCTGGATTCATTTTAAATATTTCAGCGTTTTACGATGTTTAAAAATACCAACGATTAAACAATTTCTATTTTTTCTTCCACCTAAATATCACCGGCATGTTAACAAATTTTATTTGACATTTACGTCAAACAATTCGCTATCAAGAAATCATTTGTTTTCAGTGCATCCTGGATTTCACGTAACTACAGTTACATTTGCTCCGTTATTGTAGTTAAAAAAGAAAAAAGATTTTTTCCATATAATTGGATGTAATTGCAAATTTTAACGTAGTTTTTAGTTCTTATCAACTTTTCTTAATAACAATTTTCGATATTATTAAAAATAAAGGTACTTTATTCTTCAGCAAAATTAATATTTTTGATATACCTCGTATACGACTGAAAAAATTTAATATCTGATAGTTGCATTTGAGGTTTCGGACCATGCAGAACTTTTTATGAACAATAACTTTTTTCGTAAATTTAATAATAAAAAGTTTCCCATATGGTGCGAACTTAAGTGGACACACTGTATAATATTGCTAAAATATAGATAGAAGTGTGGAAATCCTTTTTGATGTAAATAATGGTTAAGACTTATGAGTCTTTGGACTTAGCTTTACAAATATATCAAAGTGCTCTCGTTTGCAAAAAACACTAAATATAATAGATACTGATAAGAATTTTTCCAAAAACAAATGTAACATGTCTTAAGGTCGATTCAATTAAAGCTAAATAAATAGATTTCAAAATAAAAAAATTTTAATTCATAAGAGAGTACTCTAATAGCATAACAATTAGATGCAAGTTTACTACATAATTTTTTTTCTTTATGTTCTTTAAAATTCAGTTTACCATCGACATAAATTCCTAAAAATTTAGTACATGGAGAGAATTTTATAATTTCATTCTTCAACAATATGTTATTACATGTACAGGGTGTCCCAACGATAGAGTAAAGTAAGTTTTTGCTTACCTGATATTATTTGTGTCAATATCGTTTCCGCCATAGGATAGAGGTAGGAAAAGCGCATATTTTAAAAATATTGGAAGTTATACAGGGTGCGTCACAAAAGTGGGGTACGTAAAAGTAAGATTTATTTAAATGGAACACTCTGTATTTGATTTTATTTTTGAATTCTATGGATTAATACTTAAATTTTTTGTCATATAAAGCATGAGCTGAAATTTGATAGTTTCTGAAATATTCGGATTTAAAGATGAAAATAGGCATTTTCATGGTGTTGATAAATGGGCAGTTTCTACGTTACTTCAGAAATGAAAGCTTCCATATTTGGCAGGAGAAAGGACTAATGTTATATTAATGTTCAGCCTGTAAAATATTTCTAATTTGTTTTACAGGGTGTTTATTATAACCGTCCAAATTCGCACAGTTTCAAATTAAAAAATCTCATTTTTTTAAAATGGCACACCCCTTATATTTTTATTTTGTTTTATTCAGGATTAAGAAACCTCTAATTTTTACCGAATATGTCCTATACCTATATTTAATAGTTATCGATAAATTTAGCTTTTTCCAAATAGCTACGTGTATTCGGTACCATACCGGTAACATTGTATTGATCGCGTTAGCCATGAAAAACAATAGCTAGGATTAATAAAAAATGCATGGTCAAAACAAAACGCATAATAATTGTCGTAAATTAAAATTTGACGTTACTTTTTCGTCTTCATTTCGTTGTTATTGTATTGGGCATGGACTATCCTTTAAATGAGTTAATTGACATGATCTACGTGTTAGGCGAGGCTGAAAAACCCTCTGTTGTCCCAAAGAATTTACAGAATGAAATATCCTGAACGTCGGATACCTACTGCTACTGGCTTTCAAAATGTAATGGAGAGATTTAATTCCACCGGCAGTGTTAAATACTCAAAACGTGAAGTTGTTAACAAAAACGCAGCCAATGAAGAAAAATAATTAGAAATATTGTTAAATATTCAAGAAAATCCCCAGGTGAGTACTAGGAATCTAGCGACGTTATGCAACACTTCCAAATCAACTGTGAACCGAACAACAATCAAGTTTAAATATCATCCATATCACATTGAGCTTCATCAAGAATTGCGGGAAGATGATTTTGAAAGACGAATTCAATTTTGTAATATTATTATTCAACAATTACAGTTAAATAACAATTTTTTGTGCAACGTTATGTTTTCCGATAAGGCAACGTTCAGAAGCAATGGGGTTGTAAATCGGCATAATATGCACTATTATGCCACTGAAAATCCATTTTGGCTGCAGAAGTTCAAAATCAAAATCATTGGTCAATAAATACGTGGTGTGGTATCCTTCATAACCAAATTATCGGTCCCTATTTTTTTGATGAGCCTTTATCGGGCCGCAGCTATTTATATTTCTTACGTGAAGAAATGCCTCAGTTACTTGAAAATATTAATTTAGATGAGCGGCTAAATATGTGGCTGCAACATGATGGTGCACCTCCACATTTCCATCGCGAAGTCCGGGAATTCTTGGATCGGCAATACCCAGAAAAATGGATTGGGCGTGGAGGCTTTATTCCATGGCCACCAAGGTCATGCGATTTAACTCCGTTAGACTTTTTCTTATGGGGATACATAAAAGACCGGGTATATGTCAATAAACCAACGACCAAGGAGGATATGAAAAACAGAATTCGAGAAGTTTGTCGTACGGTGTCACCCCTTATGTTATCGGAAGTAAGACACAACATACAAAAAGGATACATATGCGTATTCAACAAGAAGGCCGCCTATTTGAACATATTTTAAGACGTGGTATTGAATAAAAAATTTATTTAATATTAAACATTTCTTATTTAACATTAAGATGTAATATTGAATAAAAACTTTAATTACTATTGAATAAAAACTTAATTACTATTGAATAAAAACTTAAAATTCACGACTCTTAAGTGTTTTGTTTTGACACATGAATTTTTTATTAATCCTAGCTTATTGTTTTCATGGCTAACGCGATCAATACAATGTTACCGGTATGGTACCGAATACAACGTAGCTATTTGGAAAGCTAAATTTATCGATAACTATTAAATATAGGTATAGGACATATTCGGTAAAAATTAGAGGTTTCTTAATCCTGAATAAAACAAAATAAAAATATAAAGGGGTGTGCCATTTTAAAAAATGAGATTTTTTAATTTGAAACTGTGGAATTTGGACGGTTATAATAAACACCCTGTAAAACAAATAAGAAATATTTTACAGGCTGAACATTAATATAACATTAGTCCTTTCTCCTGCCAAATATGGAAGCTTTCATTTCTGAAGTAACGTAGAAACTGCCCATTTATCAACACCATGAAAATGCCTATTTTCATCTTTAAATCCGAATATTTCAGAAACTATCAAATTTCAGCTCATGCTTTATATAACAAAAAATGTAAGTATTAATCCATAGAATTCAAAAATAAAATCAAATACAGAGTGTTCCATTTAAATAAATCTTACTTTTACGTACCCCACTTTTGTGACGCACCCTGTATAACTTCAATATTTTTAAAATATGCGCTTTTCCTACCTCTATCCTATGGCGGAAACGATATTGACACAAACACCCTGTACACATTTAAATGTAAATATATTAGTTTTAGTTATAGTAAAAGAATGCAAGGGCCCCATTACTGTCATAGGCCTACTCAAACCCAAAAACAAACTGAACGAATCATACAACACATTATATGGCTTGCGAATATAAGTACAATGTTTATTGGAAGCCAATGAGTTGAAAACCGCTTAAGTAATTCGAGTTGTAAGCAGTCCTACTTAATTTTATTAATAACATAATAATACGACTTTATGTTTTACATCACGGATATGCCTCGTTTTAAGCGGATATAGTACAGGGAAGTACATTGAATGGCCGATACCTATCTAGGCACAGCAAACAGGTATACGGGGCTATTTTAACCTAACCGGGCACAGGACTTGCCAGTTACTCCGTTCTACATAGCCTATCTGGGCACAGCAGATAAATTACACAGGTCCACACAAAAAAGTGGTGTGTGCTGGGTGTCGGACTAAGATTTTTCTGGCGTATTTTTTTTCGCTGAACACAAATCTGAAGTCAAAATTGGAAGTCAAACAGCAAAAAATTGAGAAAAGGCGTAATTTCAGATATTAACTTTTTTTTTAATTTAAAACGTCAACATCTCAACAAATATAAAAGATACACGAAACTTTATCTGACATAAACTATGTATTTTTACAAGATCTTAATTTTAAGTTATATAACTTTTTCGTCTAAACGCAAAATTTTTTGAGTTATAATCAAAAAACTGAATTTTCAAGATTTTCTCAAGATACCCCTGGAAAAAAATTAAAAATTATTATTCTTTTATTCTTTCTGCAAATTTTGAGTGATTTGGGATTCACTAAATAAAATAAATAATTTATAATAAAAAACAAAAATCACAATAATAAAAAAATATATTTTTCCCTATTTTCGACCGAAATTTTTTGTCAAAATTACATTTTCTTTTATATCTCCTTTATCATTTATCTTATCAAAAATTTTTATATAACTTTTTATATAGACAATTAAGAAAGCTTTATTTTTTGTTTTATGAAATTTTTTGTGACTCTTCTAGTTTATGTAGTCGTAGTCCAAACATTCTGTGGTAGCATGTTTCTGGGTAAATGTACCGTATTGGTTTTTTGAGTTTTGTCAAATTTTTGCTGTTTGACCCCCCTGGAGGCCTAGAGGGGGGCGGTAAGGGGCCCAGAAAAAATTGAGGGCGCTGATGTGATTTAAGGGGCGATGGGCCCTGTATTATAGTTCGTCAACGTTCGTGCGGTACGTTTTGCAGAGTGCAGGTGCGAGGAGGGACAAATCCCAAATACACAGCCGCGGCTCGCGACCTATCGATGACTGACGTAACGTTACGCCGCTCGCACGCATCGCACTCACTCGCCCTCTCGCCACTCCGCCCGCTACCCCGATACTCTTAATACTGTTGTTGAATTATTATAGCTCAATTTTGACTACTGATAATTTTGAATAAAAGATATTCTTAAATTGTGTTGATTATTATTGCCCCTCCTGGGTAGAAAAGCCCCTTTAGAATATAGGTTTAATTAAACCCAGGCGACACTAATATGTTATTGAGATTTTTAAGGTGGCAAGAAAAAGCAGAGCTGGAGTTATCCAAACTAAGACTAGCATTCTCTGTATACGGGGTATTAAAACTCCAACTGCAGCCAAAACCTTACTAAGCCTCCCCCCTTGGTATAATTTTAAAGGAGGCGAGGATTGGGGCAACAGGCTGAAATGAACGGCAACTGGTGCCTGGGCCTCCCTAGGACAACCAGAATAAGGAGTATCACAAAAATATTTGAGATGAGCAGTGATTCCAAAACGGAAAAAACACACAGACCATACAAAACCCAGCTTACCTGGAGGGTAGTGAGCGATCTCCTGGTCACTGGAATTTGGGGAACCGATGGATCCAAGACTGACAATGGAGCCGGCGCAGGAATACATGGTTGACCCCGGTTTAATGTTATGCTTCCCTGGGAAATATACTATTTTCCAGGCGGAAATATATGCCATTGAACTTTTCTCGAAGAACTTGAGGAGGAGATATAAGACAGGGACAATATCTTCTTGATAGTCAAGCGGCCATAAAAGCTTTGGCATTCCAACAAGTCAACTCAAGGTTGGTTTGGAACTGTTCGAAGTTCCAAACCTGGCTAACCACAACAAAGTTCACTTTCCGGGTGCCAGGACACAGGGAATACAGGGCAATGAAAATGGACTCCCCAGGTAGGCTCCGGCAAGGTGGGTCCTGAACCGTTTTGGAATACCAAAGCCTGGTTCGGGCTACATGACCCGGTGGATTCAAACCAAATCAGTCATACTGGAACCACATTCCAAGACAAAATCACAGTAAATCAATGTTGGACTCACCCGGAAGCATTGACAAGTGAACACTAAAACTAAATAGGAATCAGATTAGAATAGTAAGGATTAATAACCGGGCACTGCACCCTAAGAAAGCAAGCCATGGGCATCTATAGAGAAGAACCCATTTAGACTATGTGACGAAGAGGAAGAGACAGCCTCTCACATCATATGAGTGCCCTGCACTTACATACTGGAGAACAAATCAAAACCTCATGGTGGACACTAACCACCAGGAGGCTGGGACCGAAAAGAACAGTAAAAGGGCTCACACCTGTTAAGGTGTCAAACCTTTTAACTGAAACAAATACAAAGAGATACAACAAGCCCTGTAGGCTGCAGTGTCGAGGGGACAAAACCTTTTGTGTTTTACTTTATCAATCAATCAATCAATCGGTGAAAAAAATGGGGGCGCTACAAAATAACGATTTTTAAAGTGGGCGTTGGACGAAATAAGTTTTGGGAACCATCTCAAAAGTATGATGGTAAAACGAATCATCAAGACAACTTCCATAGCACCTAAAACTTGGATCAGGACGGCTAGTAAACAAAAAAACACTGTTAATTTGACTTTGTTTTTATGGATTTGCTACGAGGCAATTTGCCAGCCCCCTTTCCAGAATAGTTTCCAGGGCTTCCTCGGTTTAAAATCTGGATGTGGGCTTAAGCCCCAAAAATCCGAATTTTTCACAAAATTATTTTTTTTTTTTAATGTTTTAATGATAAAAGGACAATTGGTGATCAGACCAAGGAATGCTACTTATTGGGACAACCAGTTGCTGTGAGCTGACATCCCACGCGAAGGCAAACCAATCCTTCGCCATAGAAAGACAACCTCGTGCACCACAAAA
>JAHBCN010026321.1:0-10750 GCA_019359885.1 Listronotus oregonensis | reverse complement strand
GCGGTTTAAATTCGCAACAATTAAAGTAATTGCTAAGAAAAATCGCACTGTAACGAGTTATTAGTTAACCAAACTAATTAGTTCTATGTTTTTTCATTTTTTAATTGTTGTTAACAGAGAAACTATAAATGATATATGTGTCTTTACGGCATATATTTCGTTTCGCATCTCAAGCTCATTATTTGTTTGTAATTGCTAATTACTTTTCTTCTTTGTTAGGAAGGAATAATAAAAGAAAAATAGTCGGAAAATCAACAAATGTCTTATTTTATTGCTCGTAACCTAGAGAATAGTTCGTCTTCTTCTATAAATTGCAAAATTCGAATAACTCGCATAAAAATCAATAAAATGAGTAGACTAGTTAACCCCTGATCAACCTAGATGAAGCTTAAGATCAGCACTGTAGTTTTTTTGCGGTATTAAACAACACTTGATAATTAAAAAAACAAAAGTAAATAGGTATATTTGTTTTTTGCCCGTAGAATTCTAAGAATAAATTAAAACAAAAGAGATAGAAAACCCAAAAAACATCTTCTTCATGGGTCACCTTACTTATTTGTTATTTTTTAGAAGTGTCTCTTTTTTCGATACTCTTCAAATAAAGGATGAACGTATGTATTTCAGTAACAACGGAATTAATTTCGTGCATATGAGAAATTTGGGATTTAAATTTCCGAATAAAAGAATTAATATCTAAAATAACAAAACACAAAAAGTCAATATTCTGACAAATTCTCTGTGTAGTACTACTTGTTTAATTCATGTTGGTAAAAGTGGAACATATAATTCAATGTTATATTCTACGGGGAAAACATACACAAGAGGGCTTTACAGTTTTTTTTTATTCTAGGAAAATCACATATTAGACCCAATTCCGTGTTGATAGATATATAGCATTGACCGAAATACATCTTTTAATGATAAACTTTATTACTATTACGTCCATTGGCATACCTTCAGGCCATTTTATTCTTTTTTTTTTAATTATTTTGTTATAATTTTTGGTACAGTTACTTATTTTTTACCTACTTAGTTTTACGTAAAAAAAGGTACTCTTAAATTAACTCGATAAACTTGACGGTTTTTGAGATAATTTAATTTTAAACTTGCGTGGCACGAAAATAGTAACATTTAAAACTTAAGGTAATAGCACTGACCTTCATATGGACCGGCAAAGGGTATCAGATGCGCAGTTTAAAAGTTAGATATTATGGGCGAAAAAATGTGTCTATGCGCGGCGGTAGTCATCGCTTAGGGTCTTAAATCATGCGCAGAACAAACTGGCAGACCGGTTTTTTTTACACGTTTGTCGCCGGCCAGTTCGTACTGGCCGCTTGTGATAGAATTTTTATATAATTATAGATTCTAAACAAGTTTTACTATTTTATTGACTTGTTTTGTGTTTAGTTGTAGCATTTATACATTCCTTTTGTTCATAAAAAATGTATAAACTGTTTTTTGGTGATCCTCTTGGGAAGCGAACAATTGTGCAAGAAAGAAAGAATAGCGGTATAATCTTTCTCTTTCCCTCCAACGTGCCCATGCGTGCTGATTGGTCGCTTCTTCTCGTCGATTAATAGAACACGTTGGAGCCACGGAGAAAGGTTATACCATGATTCTTTTTTCTCTCTTGCACGCTTCTTCGCACTGCCACACGGCAAGCCTGCCTCTAATAAATGTATACTCGTATAATATATAAATATACATTTAAGATGTTTACAATATCTTATTATCGCTATCAAGGAAAAAAGTTTACGTTATTTGTACCAACATTTTTTCCCTTCTGTTTATAAGTTTGTTTCAATCTCGCAAAAAAACCGATTATTGTACGGCCATATGCAAGTCCAGTCAAATAAACCCATAGGTGACAGTGTATTACACGATCCCTTTACTGATCTTCGAACAAAGCATAACCCTTTAAATATACAGAAAGCGTTTAAACTTCATCGTTTTTAAACTGACATAAAACCGTGTAAAGTAGACACTCAAGCGTTTAATTGAATTCTAACAGTTTCAAAACCGTTTCACGGCGATACGTAGACTGGGTCTTGAAACAAACCCTATCTTTTATAAGCCCCTATTTTTTACTTAGTCGTCTTTTACTACCGGAGGCAGCGCAGCCTCTTGGACTTTTTGTGCCTAATCTCCCATTGTCTTTTATACCAATCCTCCCATTAGTCTTGTTCCTTCTACAAGTCTATATAACCCCGAGACTGGTTGGTTGATATATACCTGTGGGCTCATTTTCGGTTGCCCAAATAGTGCCTGTCTTTTGTGATTTAACGCTTCACATTCACACAGTATGTGGTAGGCTGTTTCTTCCCCCTCGTCGCACATTCTGCAACTTTGGTCCCCATTGTATGAGCCTATCTTGTGTAGGTGCCCTCTTAGGTTATCGTGCCCTGTTAGCAATCCTACTTTGTGCGAAGTCTTTTCCTACTTTGTCTGATTATTCTTCCTTCGTTCTTTTGGATGGGCCCCTTATGAAGCCCTTTCTTGTCTGATTCTACCGAGGTTCTCCATATTCCTTGTGTTTGTTTCCGATCCATTCCCTGGTTTGCCCTTGTGCTGTGGTTTTGGTCACTCCAAGGGTAGGTTCTGGTCCAAAGTATGGTGTGGATGATCCATTCTTGCTAGCTCATCCGTTTTTTCGTTGCCTTCTATTCCCGAATGTCCTGGTACCCACAGGAGAGTTACCCTGTTGCATTCTCCCAGGACCTCCAGTTCTTTTTGGCATTCCCATGTCAGCTTGGACGTCACATTGTTTATATTACTACCTAACATAATTTATATATTTAAAGAAACGCAAAATAAAAAAATTCAGTATCTAAATATAGAAAAAAAAAGTTATTTGTGCAACCACTTGGCAGAAGCACTGTTTTTCGTAACGAGTAGAGCAAAAGAATGTAAATTATGAAAAATAGTGTTTTCAAACGCGTTTCACACGATATTTTTTCTAATATTAAATATGATATAGTTTTTTTTTAAATTATAGTTTAAAATATAAAAACTTTAATTTCATATTGTACCTTAATTTACTACAGTCCGGGAATTGATACATTCATCACTAGGTTGGTAAAATAGCTTTACCGAACTGAAACTTAAATTTAGTATTTTTACTAACACAGGGTTAATTCTAAACAATTTTTATTATGCAAATTACAATAAAATTACTTATAACGGTAATACCGCAGTTTATATTATCTGAAATATTTACAGGGGCAGGTGCATCGCTAGCAACGTTTACCTTAATTACCCTATTTTGACAATACTGACACCTTCCTATTATCCGAATATTCACATTTCAATTAACTTTTTAAAAAAAGATAAAACAGTATGAAATAAAACGTTGTACGATACACGACCGTAAAATGTCATTAAAGTACTCGTCTAGAAATTCCGGACTCGGCTCCTCTGTCGCCTTGTCCGTAAACATCTAGACTTTTGTACTTTAAAAGATCATTTTTCGGCCTTGTAGCATAAATTACTATTTAAAACTTATAAACGTTGTCAAATATCTTACTTTTCATCACCAGTTGCGAAACATTTTACTTTTTGTAATTAGATATAAAAACTTAAGATATTTGACAACGTCAATAAGTTTTGGAAAGTGTCACTTTAAACATCAAAATTAGAAAAAATATATTTTATAAATATAAATTAATTAATGATTTATAGAAATTTGTAAGTCCGGCACTGGTCCTTTATTTCAAATACGCATGCTGGATAACCCTATTGTTTGTTTAGTGCGCGCTAGCCTAAACTTGCCATAAATGCGATTAGCGATTACATATCTAAAGTTAGGTTATCTGTGGGCAATAGTAATTAAAAAAAAAAAATGTTTAAAGTATCCACCCATTGCTTAAATACATGCATTTAATCTTTATTCCATTGACCAGTTGAACATTTTTTTGTAAAAAACTGTTATTCATTTTAAATATTAATCCCTTAGACTACGTTTTAAATTTGAATATCTCAAAAACCGCTTCAAGCGTACCTTTTTTATGTAAAACTAAGCAGAAAATAAGTAACATGTACCAAATTATCAATAATATTATTACCAAAAAAGTTATGACAAAATAATGGTAAAAGAATGAATAAAATTACCCAAAGCTACGCCACTGACCCGTAATAGTAACAAAAGTTAATCATCAGAAGAAGGAATTTGGTTAATATTCTAACGGCCGAGTGATAATCGCGTTGTTAAATTTAGGGCCGCTTGCACCGATTGAAATTTAAGCTCGGCTTTATTAAGCCAATTAAAAAAAATTAAGCGTGGCTTATATTTAGTTTGTTGAACAGCCATAATTTTTAGCGGGTTTTACTAAGCCGGGCAAATAAACTATTCTCGCAAAATAGTTCATTTTTTCACTTTCATCTAACCTCAAACGAAAAAATTTTGAAGTTGAAAGTTATGTCACGCACCTCAAAGGCTACCAAAATGAGACAGTAGAAGACAATGCAGTTCCAGTTTTTCAAATGAAGAAAAGATGACACCTTTAAATATGCTTGCTAAACACCAAAATATTATTGAGAATAAAAAGACGGTCAGGCCACAATTCAGGAAAAAACCGTGCTTGGATAAAAGTTGAGACCGAATTTAACGCTATTTCACCTAATGATTGTTACTGAAACTATGCAACATAAAAAAAAATTGAAAACAAAAAAAAAGGCGCAGGCAGCGGTCAATGAAAAATTTGAAATAAAGTATACAGAAGAGGGTTGTGGAAAAAGATCCTGCACATATGTTAATTTTAAGCTTGATGAATATTAAAACTGTACAGGGTTTCTGTAATTCTTTTGACTCAAATTGAAATAATACAGCACCTAAAGCTTAATACAAGCCGCATAATCAAGAATTTAAATACGAATTCAATACAGAACCACTGAGAGAACAAAACAAAGATAACTTGAAATTTGAGACAATTGTACAGCCCAAATCTTCTAAAGAAGGTTAAATCCGGCAATTTCTGAGTGGATTATCTATTACATAAACTTGCTTGACATTGACACAAAAATGCAAATAGCAAATATTAAATAAAATTTGAGTTTAGGAAACCGGGCTTTTCCCCTTTAAGCCTATAATTTTGGCGGCTTTTAATATGCCTCGCTTAGACTTCTTTAAGCTAAGTTAAGTAGGCGGTGCAAGTTGATATTTTAAAAAGCCCAGTTTAATTCAAAGCTAAGCTTTGAATTAAACTAATCAGCGTAAGTGGCCCTTAGCAATGGACTTAGCAATTGTTAAAAGTTAACAACGGTTTAGAATGTTTAACAAAACGTCATTGTCAGTGTTATTCAATGATTTTAGTAGGCAACCTGTCAAAATCTGACATTTTGTTAAACATTCTAAACCGTTGTTAAATTTTAACAATTGCTAAGTCCATTGCTAAATTTAACAACGCGATCATCACTCGGCCGTAACTGTACCAAATTTCATTTAAATCTGAAAATTTTTCTTTTACACCCTGTACCTTAAAAATTTGGCCGTTTTGAACCTATCTTTATATAACATTTTTGTCTTATTTTTGTAAAGGAATCTCCCATTAAGAAATGTTATTTGTTTTCTAAATCACCCTGTGTATTGCGTGACAATCTGCTTGTATACGTGAAGAGTTTTTTGTTAATGTTCGGCTCTTGAACATTCCCGCAAGTGGCGCCTCAGAAAGAAATAAACTCCTAAAATCATACTCTTCAGGAATGCGCGTTTAATTTATAAAAATAAACATGTTGATTTGAATCGTTAAAAAAAAAAATTATCCACACATCTCCCCTCACATTTTTCTCTTATTATCTTTATTCGTCCAGTAAATGAAGGGACAAAGCTGTACAGTTTTTCCTTGTGACGCAATTCTTAGGTCTTCGGGGATGTTAAGCGAAAAAAAGTACATCAACAGCAGAGCTGTCAAAACTTGAAGTACTTCATGTAAAATTTTATATGAAGTACTTTTTTGTACTTCAAGTATTTTACTTCAAGTACTTTTTATTAGGAGGTACTTGTACTTGTACTTGATTTGACCAAGTAAATTACTTAAGTATTTATTTAAGTACTTGAAGTATTACGATGTACTTGAAGTAAAAAAAGTACTTCAAGTAAAAAAAGTACTTTAAGAAAGAAAGTACTTCAAGTAAATAAAAAGTACTTGAAGTAAAAACAATACTTCAAGTAAATTAAAAGTACTTGAAGTAAAAAATCAACCAAGTACGCGAATTTACACGACTTAGATAATCGTACAAACAAATTAAAACAAGAAATACGCGCAACCGCTGCTGTTGCTATTGTATTGCATTACAGCGCTCATTTGAATTGGATCCAACAGCAAGACAAGTGTAACTATTACTGAGAATTAGACTTTTTGTTCTTTAAATCGGTCTTGTGTCAACGTAAAAATTATAAGTACTCTGGTCTGGTGAAAACAAAAAAGAAAGATACCTAATAGTAGAAGTAAAAAAAATAATTATTTGTTTTATTTAAAAATTATAAATTTTTATCTTTTTACTTTGAATCCTTATTAATATTACGCTTATTATTCCTGAGTTAAAAAAATATTTTATATTTATAAAAAAGCAAAAGCTATAATAATATGCAAACATTTTGTGAATATTATAACTTATTACCTTCATTTTAATGAAAACCCCTGTATTTTAAGGCAACTTAAACAAAATTTCCACTAATAAAATGAAAACATCAAAATTGAAGTTAGGTTGTTCTGAGTTGATTTTGTGTTAATGGGAAATTAAAATATTTCCCAAGAATAGGTTTTGGGTGCCAACTGTGGCACCATATGAAAACACTCGCTTTTGACAGATGTATCGGATGCCAAAGGGAAAAACCCATTTTGGGGAAAACCAATATTTCCTATAATAGTTTAAGGCCCAAGCGCTCACCCGAGTATGGCATTGTAGGCCTGTTGCCATAAATTTACATACGAAATTTTACATTATTTCGGACATTTACATTATTACCGACTGGCCTACTTTCCAATGACGTAGCGCTCAGTCCTTAAAGCTTTTAGGAGTTGTTGGAAAACCTCATTTTGAGAAATAAACCCTCTAACTTCCTTACAAAAAATACTACTCAAGAATAATTTGTTTTACTTGAAGTACTTTTAATTACTTCAAGTACTTTTATGTACTTCAAGTACTTTGGTTTACTTCAAGTACTTTGGTGTAATTCAAGTACTTTGTTTTACTTCAAGTACTTTGTTTTACTTTAAGTACTTTATTTTACTTCAAGTACTTTGGTTTACTTCAAGTACTTGGATTTACTTCAAGTAAAATACTTGGGTGGTACTTCAAGTACTTTTTCAATTTACTTGAAAATGCAAGTACCTTTTAATGAATACTTGGTACTTGTACTTGAAGTAACTTTTAAAAAATCAAAAACTTGGTACTTGTACTTGAAGTACTATTTAAAAGTACTTTGACAGCTCTGATCAACAGTAACAGGTGGAAAAGGGCTGAAAATGGCCCCTCAAGGCCAGGAAAATGGGTTTTCCACTAATATCTGCCAAAATATGCGAATTGGAGAATTTTTGTTTAGACAAAAATGAAGATCGCCTTGTAATCTACAAAAATGGTTCTTATAATCATTTTCGAAAAAGCGATAGTTTTCGAGATAACAGGACCCAAAAGTCCCCTCATTTCAGCTGCCGCTCTACCGCTAGAATGCCGCATCTACATGGATTCACTTATAAGCGGGCGGACGAATTGTTTCATTACTCGGGCAATAATGTACATTTTTTAGTCATTCAAAGTTCATCGCAATATCGTACCTATCATCATATGAGTTTGGGTCAATTCTGATTTTTTTAGAATATTAAAAAAAGCAAAGTTTTTTTTTCGCATTCATTAATTTATTATTATTTTTTGAAAAAATGGTTTGTTATTAACATTTCTTTTTTATAATGAGACCTTAGCAAGTGGTCAATGATCCCAGAAAATTTCCTTCACCATCTTTCTTGAGTTTTGATAAAAAATTGATTTACCCATCTGCATTTTTTAGTAAGAAACTACTACATCTATTCAGTGTGGAATGTTATAGATTTTTCGGCGGCCATTTTTGCGAAAAACATTGGTGTTGCGAAAAAATGGTGGGGACCATTTTTGTAGATTTCGAGGTAACCTTCATTTTTTCTCTGAAGAAAAATTCTCTAATTCGCATATTTTGGCAGATATTCGCGGAAAACCCTTTTTTGGGACTTTGGGGGACCATTTTCAGCGGTTTTCCCGTCGGAATCGTGATAAACTTTTTCTCGCTCGAAAGCATTCGCGAAGACCTAAGAATTGCGCCACAAATAAAAACTGTACAGATTTATTTACAGCTTTGAATACTTTCAGGTCTTTAGGTATTGGACTAAATAGTCAACCTATATGGTATGCCGATGGTCGTTAAAATGATTAATCTTTAAAGATTTATATTTCCCTTATAATAGCCCCGGAGGAGGGTTTTTGCATATAAGGGCCCCACGCCGAGGCTTTGGGGCTGATAAGAACTTTATTCACGGTATGGCATCCATTAGAGTTTTTGGGAGAGAGGGAATTTTCAAACGTGTGAATTCATCCCTTTGGATTGCCCCATTTTTGACTTGTTTTATGTCGTCGGAGGCTTGGTTCCGCGAACTCAAGTGCCATACCAATATGCCCGGTCCGCCACCTTCCAAAAACCGGGGACAGGATCATGGGCCCCGGGATCATTGTTAAAAATTTAAACGAGAACAAATTTAAAACGCCATACCTCTGGGGCATCGCCAAGTGCTAAAATGACATTTTTTGAGCCATTATGGGGGGGCCACTTGGCGATGCCCCAGAGGTATGGCGTTTTGAATTCTTTGTTCCACAGTTTATTTTAACAAAAAACCCCGAAAAAAGCGTGGGGCCCATGGTCCATGTCTACAGTGGAAAAATTACACCTTTTTGATCAATATGGCGGTCCTGGACGCCTATTGGTATGGCCATTTGGGTTCGCGGACTACGCCTTCTTGGACATAAATCAATAATAAAGTGGGGCCCATGATCCAAGGGCATGGAAAATTACTCACCAAAAAAAAACCCCCCCCAAAAAATACCTTTAAAAATAAAGGGGGAACCAAAGTGGGGAATAACGTTTTTTATTAGCCCCCAGAGCCTCGACGTGGAGCCTATGATACATGCAAAAACCCTCTTGGCTCCAGGTCTATAAAGGGTAACTTAAAGTAAATATGCACCATTACTGATTTTAATATTGAAGATGCGAGGTTAATAAACTTGGTAATTTAAGCAAGTAATTTTTTTTTCTCATTAACAAGATAAAAACAGAAAAATCAATTGAATACAACGTTCTTGGGCAACTACTAAAAAGGGATTTTTTTTGTAAATGGAGCACCTTTTATATATAACCATTTTTGAATTATTATTTACATTTTAGCAAAGATATAATACTACTACGTATAAGATAAACCATTCAATGCTATATTTTTGATACCCCTAATGAACTTTGGCTAACGCGAGCCGATGTCCATCGAGAGATTTTCGCGCTATGCATTTCAG
Organism: Listronotus oregonensis; assembly: GCA_019359885.1. NCBI lineage: Eukaryota > Metazoa > Arthropoda > Insecta > Coleoptera > Curculionidae > Listronotus > Listronotus oregonensis. The sequence continues at coordinate 1,225 of JAHBCN010026321.1, read as the reverse complement.
TGTTGTCGGCAGGCCTTTACTATTGGCGTGATGGAAACCCACTAGAAAATACACAACCCGTTTAGCCGCCCGCTTTCGCTACTTCGTATTCCGAATAAGGTACAAGACATTGGCAACGTCGCACATTGTTTCGTACCTCGTTTCGCTGGGGCAGGGGTTACCGACTTAATTTTATTCCCATTTACGGAACGATATCCCGAATGATTCGGGCCCCCCTTTAAATGAACCATCTATCCGTAGTAGTATTATCATTGATTTTAGATATGAAATAAATAGTACCGACTTAATTTAAGTCAAGCCATAAATCAGCTAAAGTTTCAATAATATTTTTAATTAGTACTGTTAAAAATACCAAATTCTGATATAGGCAAAAAATTAAAATGCAAATTGTAAAATTAACCATCAACTTTATTTTTTTAAAAATCCATATTTTAACAATTGTACAAAAATTATACTTTTGACCCATCGAATATTTTAGTTTTTTTCTGTTTTTTTTTTTCTTTAAAGGGTATGCTATACAGAACAAATTAAAAATAAAAAGAAATTAAATTTTATTATGGAAAAACATTATTAAAGTTTCATAGGAAGGTTATTTTTGCAAATATACAGAAAACAAAGTTTAGCACTTCAATAAAAAAAAGGATCATAAAAAAATCTAATTTTTTTTTTTTTTAAATTTGATAATTATTTAACCTTATTTATGAATTTTATATATTGTTCATTTTTTCTCCCCACCCCTTTGTTTCATTGTCAATTAATAGTTGTCATCATTAATTTATGTTGTCGTATTTTTTTTTAATAAAGCCAATCTTTTTTTGGAAATCTGTCTAGTTTATTACAATTTATTAAACAGAAAAAAAAAACTTAGCTAAAAGGAACGATATTTCCGACCACAAATATTTAACGTCGAACCCAAAAAACTCTGCTGTGAGGATTGGATCCATTGGAAAAAGACTTTGAGAACTTCCTCAACATGAATAAAGAACAAATTAAAACAAAATGAATTAAGCACAACTCCTAATAAATCAAAATCTCCCCCAAGTTTATGTGCTAATTAATGAGTGTGAAGAATATAACATGGGGATAACAACCTTGATAAAATCTATATAAAAAAAAAAAAACGAAATTTATGCTCACATTGTTTAGCTACTCGGCGTCAACAGCCAGGTGAATTTAGACCTATTCTACAGTCCAAAATTACTGAGCAAAGAATGTAATTTTAAAA